>CATIWK010091699.1:0-19661 GCA_949634005.1 Mallotus japonicus
TAAAAAGTGTTTACCCTTATTCCGAGCTTTGAAAAATTCCAAGAAGTTCGAATGGGATGACGAATGCCAGACAGTGTTTGAAGAGATCAAAAAATTTTTATCTTCACCACTATTGCTCAGCGGGTTAATCCCAGAGGAGATCCTATACTTATATCTCTCTATTGGACATGAGTCCATCGCCTCAGTACTGGTTCGAGAAGAAGGGAAACAACATAGCCCAATTTACTATATCAGTAAGATAGGCTCGGAAGTCCGGTATCCCAAATTGGACAAACTAGCAATGATGGTTATCCACACATCCAAAAAGCCCAGACAATACTTTCAAGCTCATTCAGTTGTGGTCAGAACAAACTTTCCCTTGAGGAAAATTCTCCAGAGGCCCGAAACCTCAGGACACCTCGTCCAATGGTCAGTCCAGCTGGACGAGTTTGATATCAGTTATGAGCCTCATCAACAGATAAAGGCTCAAGCATTAGCGGATTTTGTTTAAGAAATGACAGTGGAAGAAGCAGCCCGAGTATCTTACCAGGAATGGAAGCTGTACATTGATGGAGCATCTGGAGCTCAAGGGTCAGGAGCTGGTGTTATTCTCATTGGACCAGGCAAGCTCAGAATCAAATACGCAGTCCAGATCAAGTACAAGCTCACAATCAAATACGCAGCCGAGTATGAAGCACTGCTTACTGGACTTAAGTTGGCCATAGAAGTTAGAGCCAAGCATCTCAAGGTTTACTCTGACTCTCAATTAGTGGTCAACCAGGTCAAAGGTACATACCAAGTTAAAGAGCCGAGCATGATCAAATACGTGAAAAAGGCAAGACAGCTCCTAAAGAAGCTTGAGCAGGAAGGGGGACAATGAGAAATACTATAAATTCCCAGAAGTAAGAATGCAGAAGCTGACCTTTTGGCCAAGTCAGCATAAAAAAAATAACTAATTATTCAACGAACTTGAGTTAACCGAGCAACTCACTAATCCGAGAATCGAAGAAACAGAGGCGATGAACACTCAAGAGGTAGCTGAGTGGATGAAACCAATCATCCAATACTTGGACCATGGTATTCTGCCAGAAGATAAGCTCAAAGCCCAAAAATTGAAGATTAAAGCTACACACTACTCCATGTACAATGGAGAGCTCTTTAGAAGGTCTTTATCTCATCTGTGGTCAAAATGTGTACCTCCTGAAGAAGGCAATTACATACTCCATGAAATATATGAAGGGATATGTGGAGCTCATAAAGCCCAGAGTTCACTAGTCTTGAAAGCACTGTTGCAAAGTTACTACTGGCCAAACATGACTAAAGATGCACTACAGCTCGTTCAAAAGTGTTCTAAGTGCCAACAGTTTGCTCGCTTAACTCACAAACCTTCCAACACTCAGCACCCGATTAGAAGTACATGGCCCTTTGCTGTCTGGGGAATGGACATCTTAGGTCCTTTCCCAGTCTTATCATCCCAGAAGAAATTCTTGATTATAGCCATTAATCACTTCACTAAATGGGTAGAGGTGAAAGCAGTCCCAACTATCACAGAAGCTCGGATCCAGTATTTCTTTTAGAAAGAAGTGATCTACAGGTTTGGCATACCCCATACTTTGATCACAGATAATAGGAAGCAGTTTGATAATGAGAAATTCAAGATATTTTGCTCAGATTTGGGTATCAAACTCAGATTCACCTCAGTAGCTCATCCATAGACAAATGGACAGGCGGAGGTTACTAATCGAATCATCATGCAAGGCTTAAAGAAAAGACTAGACGAGAAGAAAGGGAATTAGGTAGAAGAACTCAACAACGTCATCTGGACGTACAGAACAACACTATAAGCTCAACAGGAGAGACACTTGTCAGATTGACATATGGAATGGATGCAGTAATACCAGTGGAAATTGGATCATCAAGCTACCGAGTAACTAGAGAATTAAACACAGACATCAATAATCTAAATGCTCGGATATGCTTAGACTTGCTTGAAGAACGTAGGGAGCGAGCATCTATTGTTTTAGAAGCCCAAAAATTGAGAGTTGCTGGATATCATAACAAACATGTCCGACCAAGATAATTCAAAACCGGAGACTTAGTGCTAAAAAGAGCAGATATTGGCAAAGGTAATTCCGGAACAAGCAAGCTTGGACCCAATTGGGAAGGCCCTTATCAAGTCATAGAAAAAAATTCTAAGGGTGCATACAAGATACGAGACATGCAAGGAAAAGAGTTGCCTAGATATTGGAATTCAAATAGTCTAAGAAAGTATTATCAATAGCAAAATTGTACTTAAGAAAAAAAACATGCTTTAAGACAATAGAAGTACTTTTTCTATTCATGAGAAGTTTTACAACCATTCAAAAAAAAAAAAAAAGACTACTAAGTGTTCACATTAGCCTCGAATTCAAGAGGAACATGTAATGCCCTGAATTTCTACTATTTTAAATTTATTAAGTTAATTAAAGGATTTGCAGTGTTAATAAAGCGTATTATTTTAATTACTATTATTTAGTAAAAATTTACTTTGATTATTTATTGTTAAATTATATTTTAACATTTTAAAAATATTGGTTAGTATATTTTAAATTCATTTCATTTTTTTTTTCTAGAATATATATATATATATGTGTATATGTGTTCTATGCATGATATATATATATATATATGCACGTGTAAGTCATATTTAGAAGTGGACAACTTTATCTTTATTTTTATTATTATTATTATTAAAGAATAAGTAGTTGAAGTCAAAAAAGTTACTCAAACCCATGACTTTTTCTTTTTTTTCGGCCAGCCAACTACTCTCCTTCCTTGTCCATTTTTCTTCTTCTTCTTCTTCTTCTTTTCTTCACACCATTTCTTTTCTTTTCCTTGTTTTCAGTCTGTCCTTCCCGTAGCCTCCTCCTGCGCGCCATCAACTCATCTTTGCAGCCTTGTTCAGCTCGTGTCTCTCTCCCTCATGCAGCCTGCTCTTCCCCTGTGATTTTCGGTCCATCTTTGCAGCAGGGACAGTAGCATTTTGCTGCCGTTTCTGACCATTTCAGGCTTGTTTGAAGCTCCATTCTTGAGCTTCATCTACTGTCACTAATCCTAGGTAAGTTCATCATCCTAATTCTTCAATTTATTGTGTTTAAATCCTAGGTTTTGTTGAGCTTTTTGGTGATTTTATTAGATATAAGTTAGTTGATGTTAATTGATGTTTTAACTAGTGTTTAGGTGGTTAATATTTGGTGTTTATGCAGGTTTTATATTTTTATTGTATTTATTTTAATTATTTAGGTTATAATTTGTAAACTTTGATTTTGTGTTAATGGTGTAAATTGGCCGAATTTTCCGTAGAATTCTAGTAAAACGTGACATCGGGTCGATCCTAAGTTTTGAGTTTTTATCGAGTTGTGTCCTAGACTGAGTCGTTTTCTAGAAATTCTAGAAGTATAAAAGTAGGAATTTATTTCTAATAATATTATTATTATTTCCTTTAGCCGGACCGGACCAACCGAACCGGAGCAGAGGAGCGCAGTAGTATTGTGAGTTATTATTATATGTATGCATTGCATGTAAAATATGTCATCAGCATCCATATATTGAATAATTATGAATTTTATTATTCATTATGCTACATCGCATTAAATGTTATTTATTTATCATTATTATCGAATATATATATGTTTTCATATATTAATGCGATTACTAATTGTTATTGATGGATGCTGCATATTTTAATATAAATTTCATTATTCTATTCATGAAAAATGTTTTGGAGGATTTTAGTAGAACGTGCTACCTAGTAGACTACCCTAGGACTGTTACGCAACAGTAGGCTAGATACTAGGATTTGATAAATATTGATTGATGTGAGATTATATGAATTGTGATATGGAAAATTTATTAGTGAGAATTATGGAGTGGGAGTGGTGTGACTGCAGAAGCTCGATGGACTTGGGGTCTCGGGGCCAGTCATGCCGACAGTGAGACTGCTGTAGCTCGATTGACCAAGGGTCTCGGGGGCCGGTCTATTGTCAACCTAGATAAGAGAAATATTTTTGGAATTTAAGAAAGAATGTTGGCTAGTGAAATACAGTGATTGAGGTTACGGATATTTTAGGGTTCTGCTCCGATCCTCCACCCAAAACTTTATGCATTTATTTGTTTATCATAAATTGTGATTTCAAGCATCTGTGTGAATTGCATGTGTGAATTAAATGAATATAAATATATAATTACTATTATATTGATGCTTGAATGTCTGTGTCATTAGGGGTGCGTGTATATATATAATAATAATTCACTCAGTGAGGTCTGATCCCCCTCAATTATTTTTTTTCAGGATCTTTCTAGTCAGATCTCCCATGTTATTCCTATTCGCCGGACCCTTCATTCACCGGTTGATTTATGTAATTTTTAAACCATCACCTTCTTATATTTTTTTAGATGCTGCAGTAGTAGTTCTTGATTGTTGTCGTATTTAGTTTTGTTTTTATAACTGAGACTTGTATTTAAAGGATTGTGTATTGTTATATTTTATTAGATGATATGAGATTTCATTTTATTGATAAAGTTTTAATTCAGAGTTTTTTTTTGTGATATGTTTGCATGAGTTTCTATTTTTAAGGCTTGTTACGGGTTTCGGATTACAGTAATTCTCGTTCCCTAGCGCCGGTTATGACTCTCGGGTTTGGGTCGTGACACTTGGCCACCAATCTCGCCTTATAATGAGAAATCATATTATCTGGATTGCACTTTATGTGATATACCCACTTTTTTCCCACAATATTATGAGCTTGAGGATGGGGAATAAGGTGCCAAGTTGCATTGTTCATAAGTGCCTGATATTCCTTAGCCGTTGCAGTGTGCCATACTTCATGTTTATTGGCTGCGGTAAAAGAATCAAGTTCGGCTTGTGGGAGAGAAAAAGGGATGGGTGCTTGGTGGTTTCGGGAATTTTTATTTTTGTTGGGTTTATTTAAATCGGTAGTGGAAGTGAAGTGGGCGATTCTACGCTACATGGTTTTGGGACATAGTTGCATATATGGGTACGTGGTGGTGAGGTAGACGTTGGAGGTTGGTTGGTTGGATAAGAAGAAAGGTCAATAATAAGGTCTAATCCGGATGGGGATTGGGTGGATATGGATCAAGTGGGAGAGGTAGGATGAGGAGATGATGATGAGGTAGTTGGTTGTGTTATGAGATAAGAATGAGATGAAGTAGGAGAGTGAGAAGATAAGGATAAATGTGTATGCAACAGTGAAGAGGAAGGAGATAGAGACTGACCTGATAAAGGATGTTCGACATGGCTTGTAAGCAGCTGCATCCAAGGAGTAGAATTTGTGGTGGACTCAACAACCGAAGAGGAGTGTTTGTGATAAGGAAAGGAGTTCTCATCAAATTTGGCATGTCTAGCTATGTATATGTGATGGGTGGTTAAGTCTAGACATCTATGGCCATGGTGTGATGTTGATGGACCAAGGTACACATAAGGTTTTGTGCAAAAATTGAACTTGTGAGAATTGTATAGACGTAAATAAGGAAAAACTGTACAACCAAAAATTTTGAGATCAGTGTATTTAGGATTTTTACCATACAAAACAAAATGAGGAGATTTATTTTTAAGAACTGAGGTGGGCATGCCATTAATAAGTGAAGTTGTTGTATCAAAAGCATATGACCAAAATTTAAATGGTTTGGAACCATGAGCAAGTAATATGAGGCTTGTGTCAACTATATGGTGAATTTTGTGTTCAGCAAGTCCATTTTGCTTATGGGTGTATGGACATACAATACGATGTACAATACCATTTGTTTTAAGATAATGATTTACTTTCTGATATTCGCCACCCCAGTTTGAATGAAAAGTTTGGATTTTAGAATGAAATTGACATTCAACAAATTTATTAAAATTAAGAAAGACATCATAAATGTCACTTTTATTTTTAAAAAAGAAAATCCAAGTAAAACTAGTGTAATCATCAATAAAATGAACAAAATATTTAAAACCTAAGTTTGATAAAATGGGACTAGGGCCCCAGACATTAGACTGTATTATTTGAAAAGGACTAGTAGTAGTATTAGTAACCGAAGGAAAAGGAATTTTAGCTAATTTTCCTAAAAGACAAGAATGATAAGGAGACTTGGAAGCGCCAGAGATGGTGAGATTATTGTTGCGAGCAATTTATGGATAGTTTTGGAGTGAGGGTAACCGAGTCTTGAATGCCAAAGATCATAGGAAGAGGATGTTGATGCCACAAATGCATTTTTGGAGATGGGAAACTGATACAAGCCATGCCTATTTAGTCCTTTCAACAACTTCTGTCTTGTTTTCTGATTTTTTATACAAAAAAGAGGCTAAAATTCAAAAAGCAATCATTATCAGAACAAAATTGATGAACATATAACAATAGTTTTGTAATATTTGGAACATGTAATGTATGAGGCAATCGAAAGCATTGAGAAGCCCTAGGGATAAAAGCAATACCATTGTGTTCAATTGCCAAACCTTTACCATCACTAATAAATAATTTTTTTGATCCACCATATGGTCGTGGAAGATGAAGATAATTCAGATCAGGTGTTATGTGCGATGAAGCGCCAGTGTCAGCAATCCAAGGCTGAAAAGAAGATCCGGCATATGGAGAATATGAGGGAGGTTGATGATAGCCACTGTTAGCTTGCAGGGGAGACTGGAAAGATGGCTGGTTTCACTGAAAAATGGTGCTTGTAAGTGGGAGCAGTGTGGTTCGTCAGACCATATATTTGGCAAGCTGATCGACGTCCTCATCCTTGCCATGGATTGCGAAGGTTCGGGTACTATTGAGTTGGGCAAAAGTTTGAAGGTGGACAAGGTGAGAAATAAGCATGTGGTGAAGAGGGTGTAGGGAGAAGAGGAAGGCGGTAAGCAAAGTTAGCTATGTATGATTCGGTATGGCTTTTTAACAAGATTTTATGAGAGACAAGAAGGCTGTGTAATTCATTAAAACTTACAGGTTCAGGACGCATAGTGAAAGAAGAAATAATGCTTTGATATTCAACACCTATATTGCAAAATATGATGGCATTAAATTCAACAGAGGTCATGGTCCTTCTAGCATTTGCTAGTTCATCTGCAATCGATTTGGCTTTGCGGAGATATTCAGTAATACACAAATCATTCTTCTTTAGTTCATACAATTCAATATGAAGTTAGAGTTGGTGATTTTGTGAGGTTGCGTCAAAAGTATTGGCTAGGGCAGTCCAGGCTGAATAAGAAAAGGTAACGCCAACAATGTAGGAAAATTTTCCTCTGTGATAGAAGAGAGGATCCAAGATAGGAGCAATTGATCCTTTTTAAACCATGTTTGGAAAGCAGGATTTGCAACAGAATTATTATTGGTGTCCATGATTGTTTGAGATAGAGGTGGTGAAGAGCCATCAATAAAACTCATAAGATCTTGAGAATTTAATAAAGGAATGAGTTGTGTTTTCCAAGAAAGGTAGTTTCTAAAGTTTAATTTGACAGAAAATTTTACTTGGGTGGAAGAAGAAGAAGAAGAAGAAGAAGGGGTAGATGAAGGTGTAGGAAGAACAAGTTGAGTTTCAATATTTGATGCCATTGCTCTGATACCATAAAGAAGTTAATATTGCAAGGAAAAATATGTGTGTATTGCTTAATGATGTACGTGAGTTACAGAGAGAATAAATACAATACAGTAGTGAAAGTAAACTAAAACACTATGATCAGGTACAAGACGTTTAGCTAGAATATACAACGTAACTAAGGTTGTTATGCGGGTAGCTTAGGTTCCAATGTATACCATGTGTGACAATATTATTTTTTACTTGACAAGTTTTATATTTTGCGGTACAACACAAACTGTCACAAAATATAATTAGTGTGACAATAATTTTGTTGTCATATTAGATTTTATTGTGACAATTTTTTTATTATCACTATTATCCGATGACTTTTAGCAACACAGTTTTAGGTGACATTCCTGTGACAATTTTTTATTGTAACAAAAAAATATTTGTGACAATATTTAGATTTAAGTGACAATTTTTATTGTCATAAATTCAATGATTTCTTGTAGTGACATAATTCACCCAGAAATAACATAAGTCTTACGTTTACTCTAAAATCGAAATTGAACAATCTATGCAAAAGAACCAGCATGCAAAGCTTCACAGTTATGCTGGAATCATGTAATTCAATAGCAGAAGATGAAATAAGTTCCTAGTACTACTACTCTTAGAGGCATATATAGCTCTAAAAGTATAGTTGCTACTTGTACATGAATGTAGTGGAAGCTACCAAGTAGATATCTTGTTATAGTTTTAAAGAGAATGAGTTCACGATCAATTCATATAAGTGAAGAATTTTTTTGGTGTGATCCACCGGTATTCATGATCCATTGAATTCCGACTAATCCAGTTCAATTTAGGTAGGACCACAAGGGCGACAAAGATCTCCTAACAACTAATTCAATGCAGCTGCACACACTAGAACTTAAACCCGAGACCTCTTTTAAGTGAGAACTATTCCCTATCAGTTGATTCCAATGGTTGTTGGTAGTGAAGAATTTTTTTTGTTTAAATGATATTGCTTCATTTAGTGCGGGCAACAAACCCCATGTTATATATATATATATATATATATATATGCATTGGATGAAAACGTTACTTGTATATTTTATAAACTAGCATGTGAGAAAATGTCTTCGAAATAAGGGTTTTGACTTTCTAAGGGAAACAAATCAGGAATATATATATATATATATATATATATATGTATAGCCACCCTACCCATGTGATGATATCGTTTCTTGATTTTTTTTTTGTTCCCTTAGAAAGTCAAAACCTCCTATTTCGAAGACATTTTCTCACTTACTAGTTTATAAAATATAAAAGTAACATTTCATCCAATGCATTTATTAAAAAAATTCCATTAATATATGCTATTAGTTACCGAAAAAAGTTGCAATTAATGTATATTAGCTAGCAGATGTGATAAGCTCAGATAAAATGTGAGTGAATTATTTAAATTTTAACTAATTGGTCTTTTACATGGCTTATTGTTTTATTTAAAATCTTTATTTATGTAGATTTATGTGATTTTCAAACAATTTTTTTTAAATCTGTTGCAGATCTTAACTAATAATTTAAATATTGTCAGCCAAATATGAGATGTTTATTTATACATTTTCTCATCCATTTTTTTCTTTATAATTCTAAGAGTTACGATATTTATTAATTTTAAATTAAAATAAAAATTAATTAATAATTGAATTTTAATTAATTTATTATCATATTGTTTATAGGATTTTGCTATGGAAAAAAACCCGACAATCTTCCTACACCAGATAAAGTTGCATAGCTTGCTCAACAACAAAAAGTTAAACATATTTATTTATTTTTTATTTATTTTATGTATATTTTAATTTAGTTCCATATATGAAACAATCTCTCATATTTTTATTCAAAATTTTTTAAATATATACAAAATATCTGCAAATTCTCTTTCTCAAATACAATATATAATGTATATATTCAAATAACAAAATTCATATAATCATACACAAAAAAAAATCTTCTAAAAAATACAAATATATAAACAGTAAATATGTTATAGTATACAATCAGTATACTTTTTGTATATTATACGAATATGAAACAATTAAAATACATGATAAAAAAAATCATCCTAAATAATTAAATCTCTATAAACTGTACGTCTTGAAAACAAAAATGCTTTCCATGTTGAAACACTAACATTCACAAACATTGACAATAAAAAAAATAAACAAAAAATAAAAGATATATGAAGAACAACTATATTATAGTATATAATGAGTAAACTATTCATATATTTCTGGTTTCTTATACACTTCAAAACATAAATAAAATATAATAATTTGAATTAATTGCCCAACCTCATCTCTCTTCAGTGTCTAAGTATATGGTTGTCAATGTATACAATTAAAACAACAAACGTCTCACCCCTCATTTCCTAAATAAAACCTAGTTTATGCCTTTGATGATAATATAGGAGTTTGTTATTCTTGAGATGTTATTTTTTAATTTCTTTGTTTCAAGTTTTATTTGTTGAAAAATTGAAAATTGTCAGTGAGCTATTATTTATTGGCTAAATCATTAATGGAATTTAGGGAATCGAGTTTCAGTCTCAATCTCTCCCCTCTTCCCATGTACTTAAACTTAAAAAAAAAAAGAATAATTCCTTATGTCACGAGAAGCGACATCCACAGTGACATTTACTCTAAAATGAGAAGCTATAATGCCAAATTTTTTATGCGGACAACAACACATAATTCACCTAGAAAATAACATAAGTCTTACGTTTACTCTAAAATCAAAATTGAACAAGCTATGCAAAAGAACCAACATGCAATAGCTTCAAAGTTATGCTGGAATTATGTAATTCAATAGCAAAAGATGAAATAATTTCCTAGTACTACTACTCTTAGAGGCATACACAGCTCTAGAAGTATAGCTGCTACTTGTACATGCATGTAGTGGAAGCTACCAAGTAGAGATCATGTTATAGTTTTAAAGAGAATGAGTTCAAGATCAATTCATAAAAGTGAAGAATTTTTTTTTAATGTGATCCACCGGTATTCAGAATCCATTGAATTTCGACTAATCCAGTTCAACTCAGGTAGGACCACAAGGGCGACAAAGATCTCTCAACAACTAATTCAATGCAGCTGCATATACTAGGACTTAAATCCGAGACCTCTATTAAGTGAGAACTATCCCTTATCAGTTGATCCCAACGGTTGTTGGTAGTAAAGAATTTGTTTTTTGTTTAAATGATATTGCTTAATTTAGTGGGGGTAACAAACCCCATATATATATATATATATATATATATATATTGTCACGACCCAATTCGGGGAGTCATGACCGGCGCTAGGGAACGGGAATTACTGTAACCGGAACCCGTAGCAAGCCTTAAAAATAAAACTCACATAAAATAAATTATAAAAATACCAAGTAATTAAAACTTTAATTAATAAAATATGATCTCATATCATAAAAAAAAATACATCAGTATACAATCCTTTAACTGTCAGTCTCAGTTATAAAAACAATATTACATACTACAACATTCAAATACTACTACTGCAGCTTCTAGAGTAAAAACAAAAGTTCAAATATGTAATTTACATAATCTAGCCAGGGTAGAAGAAGACCGGCGAAGAGATCTAGAACTGACGTCTGACGAAGTAGAATCTCCTGAAAAAAATATTGAGGGGGTCAGACCTCACTGAGTGAATTATTATTATATATATACATGCACCCTAATAACACAAGCATTCAAGCACCAATATAATAATATATTTATTTTTGTATAATAAAATATACACGCAATTCATACGAATGCTCAAAATCCATTTATTTAATAAATAATATAAAAGAGTTAAGGTGGAAGATCGGTGCGGAACCCTAACATATCGCAACCTCGATCACAGTAAATCATTAGCCAACATGTTTACTTAAATTCCAAGAATATTCCTTTTATCCAAATTGACAGTAGACTGGCCCCGAGACTTATAGTCCATCGAGCTACAGCAGTCTCACTGTCGGCATGACTGGCCCCGAGACCCCAGGTCCATCGAGCTACAGCAGTCATACCACTCTTATACCACAATTTCAAATAATAAATTTCCAAAATTAAACAATGAGAATTCTCTACTTAAAATCTACCGACAGTCCTAGCGTAGCCCACTAGGCGGTACGTCCTACAACTATCCTCCAAAACGTTTATTTATAAATATTAAAAATAATGAAATGTGTAATTTAAACGTACTAGCATCCATTCTTCAAAGTAATATCCGAATATATATCAACTCAAATATAAGCATTTAATAAAATAATAAATAACATTTAATGAAAGTAAATATAACTTAATTCTCATTTAAATATGGATGCTTGCAAATAATGTTTTCTACGTGCAATGCATATATATAATGATAACTCACAGTTTTGCGCTCCACGAAAATGACCTGACTGGCCTGGTCCTGAAGGCCTCGGTCTCAGTGCAACTAAAGAAAATAAAAATGCTATAATTAGAATAAAAAAATTCCTAATTTAATAACTATGGAATTCTACAGACGACTCAATAAAAGTCAGGAATTCTACACAGGACGGTGTTACGTTTTACGAGAAATCTATCGAAAATTTGATAGAGTTTCCTCTGTAAAACCGACTTCTCTCTACCATAGGTAGAGCCGTTCCTGCACGAAAATGACACTTCTAAACCACAAATGCTCACTGCTCGGGTTGGCTCCCTGGACTGCATATAGTACCCAACCGAGCTCAAACAGAATTAAAATTATTAAAATAATAATCTAAATACCAAAAATTCATAAAAATCAATTATTTACGTATTAAAAGCATAAAATATAATCATTTAACAAAACAAATAATAAATACCACATTAACACTTAAATTGTATTAAAAATTCATTTTTCGAAATTAAGTAATTAAATAGTATTTAATTACTAAAAATCAAATAATTTATAAATTCATCTAATTTAAGCAATCTAGAACCCATATAGTCATAAATCACAAATATTTTGTTAATTGGATAATATTTCCGAAAATTACTATTTATTACCAAAAATAGTAATTTATTTATAAAAATTATTTTATTACTAATAATTTTTCAAAAATCATTTAGAATACAATAATTAGTAATAAATTTACTTAAAATGCAAAAATTACTAATTTATAATAATATGTCTAAAAAAATGCATTTATTGATTAAATTCAACAATAAATACATTAAATTAATTAATATCAACAATTAAATTAAATAACTAATAAATTCTGAAAATTCATAAAAATGCATTTTTAACCCTAAACATATTTAAATAAAATAATAACCAAATCCATCATTTTATATAATCAATTGATATATATATGGAAATTAATCAAAATTTAATAAAATTACACAAAATATTAATTTAATTAACAAAATTATTTTCACAATCTAAAAATAGAATTCACTATTAAACATAATATTTAACAATAATCTAACCAAATATCAATTAAAATTAAATTACATAATTTTCTTAAAAAAATATAATAAATTTCCCAAAATACTAAATATTCAAAATAAATTCCAAAAATTCTATAAAAATCATATTAGTAAGCATTTAACCTTAATACTTAATAATCTATACCCAATTAAACCTAAACTAAATAAATTTAAGCTAAATACACAAAAATAAAAACTTAACCTAGGATAGAAAATTACTAATTACAAGCTGAAAATAAAAGAATTAACAACTCTTACCTAAAGAAGAGTTGAAGCTAAGAAAGGGAGGATGGATTTCAGTCCACAATTCACCGGAAAAACCAGTCCGACCAGGAAAAGTGAAGCTGCCAGCCGTGAGAAACAGAGGGAGAAGAGGACTTGCTGCTGGTTCAGTTACTTGCTGGTGATCTGGTTCGGTCAGCTGATGTTGGTTCGGCTGAGATGCTGGTTCGGTCTGCAGGTGGAGCTTCCTCGCGCGAAGAAGAAGAAAGGCTCACAGGGGAAAGGAATATCGAGGAAGAAGGAGGTAAAGTGGGTCTGTGATATGAGTTTTTTTTTTTACTTAAACCAACTTTTGTACCAACTTACCTTTCTTTAACAATAAATAATAATAATAATAATAATGATGATGAAAAAATTCTAACCACAATTATAACACATAAGTAAACTCATATATATATATATATATTATCAAACACACACACGTATACACATACTAAACCATACCAATATATATATATATATATATATATAATATGAATTAATAGAATTTAATAAGGTTAATAGTATAAAAATCAATTTTTAAATACCAATTATTTAAATTAAATAACTAAATAATAAAATTTAAATTTAATAGACTTTATTAACACTGCAAATCTCACATTTAAATATTAAAATTTAAGAATAAAATTCGGGTCATCACATATATATATATATATATATATATATATATATATTATTATTAACTTTAGCCCTTAGCCATGTATGTATATATATCTTAGTATAGATTTTTAGCTATGTATATGTATCTTAGCATATATATTTTAAGCTGTGTATGTATTTTCAATTTTTTTTATAATTATATATTTTTATTATATTAAATGTATGTATATTTATTATATTCTATTATAATTATATATATTATAATTATATTTATTAATTATTAAATTATTATATTATATAGTTATATATAGATATGTAACTATATATAGATAATATTATATTAATATATAAATAATTATATTAATAAATATTTAAATAGATAATATTAATATATAAATAAATATTAATAATTTATTAATAATTAATATTATTGATAATTAATATATAATATATAAACAAAATAATATATAAATTAAAATATAATATAATAAATAAATAAATATTAATGTATAAACTAATATGTGCTACCGAAGGTTTCGGGGAAGTCAGAATAGGAGAGCACTCATCTTAGGGTTGACTTACTACTTAAATGCTTTCAGCAGTTATTCGCTCCACATTTGGCTACCTAGCGTTTACCGTGGGCATGATAACTGGTATGTATGTGTGTGTATATATATATATGAAAAATTCTTACCTACACCTGGAGTATGGCTCCACTTATACACCAAACCAATAAATAAGAGACATTTAAGAAAAGTAAGCCTTATTTTATTCCTCTAATATATATATATATATATATATATATATATATATATATATGAAAAATTCTTACCTACACCTGAAGTATGGTTCCACTTATACACCAAAACCAATAAATAAGAGACATTTAAGAAAGTAGATGCTATTTTATTCCTCTAATATTGCTCCCAATATTAATTAATATTTATTTTTTTGAAATTTTAATTTCTTTGATTTTTTTAAATTTAAAACCTAAGGAGCACTAAGGTGAATCCGTCATGCAATGATTTAAATACATATAGTCTTGTAAATATTTTTTTTGTTTATATTATTTTTTTAATAATGTAATTATAAAAAAATATGGGCACAATTTTTTTTTTTTTTACCATAATATGGGCACAATTAATATTAAGGGTAATATTAGAGGAATAAAATAGAATCAACTTTTTTAAATATCTTTTATTTTATATATATATATATATATATATGTGGAAGCCACCCTACCCATGTGATGATATCGTTTCCCGATTTTTTTTCGAAGAAAGTGAAAACCCCTTTTCGAAGACATTTTCTCACTTACTAGTTTACAAATATAAAAGTAACCTTTCAATCCAATGCATCTATTAAAAAATTCCATTAATATATGCTATTAATTACACGAAAAAAGTTGCAATTAATGTATGTTAGGTAGCACAGGTGATAAGCTCAGATAAAATGTGACTAAATTATTTAAATTTTAACTAATTGTTCTTTTATATGGCTTATTGTTATATTTAAAATCTTTATTGATGTAGATTAATGTGATTTTCAAACAATTTTTTTTTAAAAAAAATCTCTTGCAGATCTTAACCAATAATTTAAACATTGACAACCAAATATGAGATGTTTATTTATACATTTTTTTATCCATTTTTTTCTTTACGATTCTAAGAGTTACGATATTTAAATGTTCATGGTTATTAATTTTAAATTAATATAAAAATTAATTAATAATTGAATTTTAATTAATTTATTATCACATTGTTTATAGGATTTTGCTGCGCAAAACAAACACCGACAACCTTCCTACACCAAATAAAGTTGCATAGCTTGTTCACCAACAAAATGTTAAACATATTTATTTATTTTTTATTTATTTTACATATATTTTAATTTAGTTTTGGATGTGAAATAATCTCTTATATTTTTATTCAAAATTTTTTAAATATATACAATATACATGCAAATTCTCTTTCTCAAATATAATATATAATATTCACAGCCACATATGAGATGTTTATTTATACATTTTCTTATCCATTTTTTTCTTTATGATTCTAGGAGTTACGATATTTAAATGTTCATGGTTAGTAATTTTAAATTAAAATAAAAATTAATTAATAATTGAATTTTAATTAATTTATAATCACATTTTTTACAGGATTTTGCTATGGAAAAGACACCGACAACCTTCCTACACTAGATAAAGTTGCATAGCTTGCTCAACAATAAAATGTTAAACATATTTATTTATTTTTGATTTATTTTACATATATTTTTAATTTAGTTATGTATATGAAATGATGAGTTCATATTTTATGCATTAATATAGTTAATATTTCATTAGTTTTTACTTTTATATAGTGTGATTATTTAGTAAATTATAGTTAAAATATGTTAATTTATTATTATAAGTTAATATGATGCATTACATGTAAATTAGCCATATTTCATAGTAATTTACTTAGGTTTGCATAATGCATATAGAGTTAAGATTAATTAAAGTTTTTACTTAGTATTAGAATAAGTTCTATGTGGATTTTAGATGCATTTTAATGTGTTTTTCCATGTCTTTTGAAGTTTGGAAGCTTGGAGTTCAAATGGAATGCAATATGGCGTGACTCGGAGCTTAATTTAGCAAAGAAGAATGCCTAGGACAGTGTAACGGTCGTTACCTATTATTGCATGGCCATTACGAAGTACCTGAATTAAAGGATTTTCAAAAGAAAGAGCGTAACAACCGTTACCTGTTATTGCATGGCTGTTATGCATCTCCTGCATGTTTTTGGATTGGATCATGTCTAGGTGTTTTAGGCATAACTTTCGTACAGAACTCGGATTTGGGTGATTCAAAGTGCTCCAGGAAGCTAAGAGAAAATTATACAACTTGGATGAAGACTTGAAGAGCTAATTCGTTTATATTAAGGGACTAAAGTTTCGTGAAAGTCTTCTTACCTGCACAAAGCGAGAAAACTATCCTAATTTGATTAGGATTGGACTTTTGAAGATGTAAATTTATTCTAATTCAAGCATGGTCAAATTATGACTATATATAAGGGATCAAAAGAGATGAAAAGAAGATTATCCATTCCGCATTCTTGAAGCCACAAACAAAAGCCAACCGAAGATTGAAGGAGACTAAAGATTAAAAGAGTTTTTATTTATTTTCTTCTTCATCTTTCTATTTCTTTTGACATGTTTATGTGCTTTGCCACAACCATGCGTGGCTAGTTTTCTTTTAGGGTTTGGGAATAGGAGTAGCTATTCCATTACGTGAATGAACACATGATTTTATTATTTAATTTAATTTTCAGTTACTTCTATGAGTTGTATTTAATGTTTGCTTTCATTCTTGGCCGGTTTGTTTGCATGTTTATGGGTGTTTTTACCAACGAGAGTTAGGGGAATTCATTAGCTTAAAACTCATAGGACTTATATCACTCGACCACGAGAGTAGGCAAGCTCTTCAGGGAACCATGACTGTAGACAAGGGTATATGGTGGTAAATCAATTATTAAGGAACTTAATGAGTTTTGATTAACTTCTTAACCACGAGAGTAGGTTAAACTTTAATCTTTTCATGCTTAATTGAACTCGAGAGAGTCTTTAGGTAATTTAGAATGATTGCCCTTAACTAAAATCAATGTTTCTTTTCTATTAATTTGTGTTTATGATCGGACTGGAATAGTAAAACTAGACCTAGACTTAAAGCTTTAAACATTTAATTTTAATTATAATTTAGATTACTCAGTTCATTTAATTCTTATTTCACTTTTATTTAATTTGCTAGCTAAGATCATAAGTAAAAATATTAGTAATCAATATACAATCCTCGTGGGAACGATAACTCTTTATACTGTAATCATGATTCGTGCGCTTGCGGGTTTTGAACGCAATAAGTTTTTGGCGCTGTTGCTAGGGATTGGCAATATTGATATTAATTTAATTTTTGCTTTTCGTAGACTAATATTTTTCTTTTCTATTTACTTGCTTTGTTTATTTGATTTTTCAGGTTTTTGATAGTTTATAAATAATCGATCTAAGGGAACAAACTTAGAAGAAATCAATCTTGAAATCGAGAAGTCGTGCAAAAGAAACCGAAAAGAAAAGTGCGAGAAAGACAAGCAAACCATGGCTGAAGACCCAGCGGCACAATAAGTTAGGAATCAGGCTCTTCAAGAGTACACGATGCCTAATCCGGGAGACAATTTGAGCAGCATCGTGAGACTAAATTTGGATGCAAACAACTTTGAGATCAAACTAGCGACTATCCAAATGGTTTCACAATTTCAATTTGGAGGTCTCCCAAGTGAAGATCCTAATGCTCATTTAGCCCAATTTTTGGAGATATGTGACACTTTCAAGATGAATGGGGTTAGTTCGGATGCCATAAAACTCAGGTTATTCCCTTTTTCTCTAAGGGATAAAGCCAAGTTGTGGTTGCACTTTCTTACACCATAATCCATCACTTCTTAGGATGTGTTGTCAAAGACATTTTTGAGCAAGTATCCACCTAGAAAAATAGCAAAATTTAGACAAGAGATCACAAGCTTCACTCAACACCATGGCGAATCCTTATATGAAGTTTGGAACATTTCAAGGACTTGCAACATCAATGCCCTCATCATGGAGTTCCACAATGGCTGCTCATACAGACCTTTTATCAAGGACTAATCGAGCCAATGAGGATCACCATAGATGCTACAGCTCAAGGCTCATTCATAAGCAAGACACCCGACGATTCATACAACTTGCTTGAGACAATGGCATTTAGCAATTATCAATGGCATGGAGAAAGGAGTGCACCAAAAAGAGTTGCAGGGATGCATGAAGTGGATAACTGGAACCTCCTGAATGCAAAGATCGACATGCTTACAAAGAAATTGGAGGCTCCAACCAAGGTATCTAACGCTATGGCTATTTATTCTTGTGATTATTGTGGGGGAGGACACTCAACTCTAGAGTGTCAAGGAGGTTTCTCTTCTCATGACTCTTCCATTGAGCAACTCAACGCTCTCAACAACTTTCAAAAAAATCAAGGGAATCCCTACTCTGACACATACAACCCAGGATGGCGTAATCACCTAAATTTTTCATGGTCTAATCAAGGAGGGGTGCAAGATGCCAACCAAGGATTCAAGCAGCCCCCACCCGGTTTCCAATAAATGGACACTTTTCATCAACAAAGTGAGTGTTAAGACCCGTATTGACTATTATATATATATACATATATTTGTATGTGTGTTGTTTTATATATATATATGTATATATATCATGTATTTGAGTACTTATATATATATTTATATATATATATTTTTTTTTAAAAATGAGTGGTTATGAATTTAAGTTAAATTGTTTTAAAAAAAATGTAAATGAATGAAAGCAAAATGATTTTTCTTTTTCGGGCAAAAGCAGTGCCCTGTGTCTTTCTTTGAGTTTGCCTCATCCTTTTCCTTTCCCTCTACCAGCTGAGATTTCTTTTTCTTCTTCTCCTTCTTCTTCTTCCTCGGTTTGAGCCTCCTCCCCAGCCAGCCAGCCTGCCTCGTCTCTTCTTCACTGTGTGACTCCACTTGTGCAGCGTGACTCTTCTTTGTTGAGCTGCTGTTGTCTCAGACAACCTCAGGCAAGACCGGGCCCTTTTCCTCGCGCGAACAACTTGCTTATCCCTCTCTGTTCGCGACCTTCTTCTGGTGTAGGACAGATCTTCAAGCTGCAACCACCGGTGGGTGTCTTCTTCTTCGCGAGCTGCTGCAACTTGGTCGACTTC
>CATIWK010091703.1:0-20406 GCA_949634005.1 Mallotus japonicus
TTATATAAACAACTGCAAACTTATGAAAAATTAAAATATTATATTTTTTTAATTTTAAAATAGTATATTTTAAGGAGAAAATTTTTTCTAAATCTTTAAATTCTTTCTTTTTAAATTAAAAGGTGTTTGGTGCTATATTAAGATAACATTTTATCATATACTAATATATTTGATTAAACAAATATAGTTAAATGTTGAAATAATTTTTTTTATTGATAAATTTTTAAAAAATATACTAAAATTGTTAAAAATTATAAAGTTTGTGATTTTTTATAAAATTTTGAAAAAATGTATTAAATTTGTTAAAATATGTAAAGTTTAAAATTTTTTAAGTAAAAATTGAAATAACAAGCTAAAATTGTTAAAACTCGTAAAATTTAAAATTTTTTAAATATATTAGACATTTTCTTTTTATAATGAGAAATTAAATAATTTCATCGAACCCTATCTTACGGAAAGAAAAAAAAATTAATATTATTTATTTATCCATCTGCAGTCTGTTTGTGAAATTTTAATAACGTTGCATAAAAAATATATAATGGAATTGGCATAATAATTTTTCAGAAAAACCTGAGGCTATCTCCAATTGTACGAACTTCGCAATTAAAACACAATGTCAATAATTGAAGAATTGTCTCAGTACTATTCAAGAAGTACTTCAATACATGCATAAGAAGTGGACCCAATTTAATTTCCATCCATTAAATATTTCCTTTTTTTTTTTTTGGGAACACGAATATCAAAGCTATGCCATGTGATCTCCAAAGAAAATTTTTTGATGGTGA
Organism: Mallotus japonicus; assembly: GCA_949634005.1. Taxonomy (NCBI): domain Eukaryota; kingdom Viridiplantae; phylum Streptophyta; class Magnoliopsida; order Malpighiales; family Euphorbiaceae; genus Mallotus; species Mallotus japonicus. The sequence continues at coordinate 786 of CATIWK010091703.1, forward strand.
TGCATGTTGACACCGTACCACCACCATCCTACTTTATCATTAATTACAATTGTTGCAGAATCCCTTTTGTTAATTGTTATGTTCCTTTTTTTTTTTATCATTAATAAAACTTCTCTAATTATTCTTAATTTTTGCTACTAATTATTATTAGGGTGTCCAGCATTAATTATTCCTTAAGCTTACCATGTAGTAATATTTAATTAATTACTAAGCCTCGTGCATGGACAGATTTTGGGTCTTTTCCTTTTAGCCATCTAGTGTCTTTAAAAAATAATAATAATAATAATAAAAAACTAGCAAACTCATATCATGATTATAATTAAAATGAAGAACAATTATAATAAGTGAGTTTATAAAAGAAACAATTATATGTGTTGGTTTAACTGGCACAAAATTTAAATAAATTTTTTGATTTAAATTTTATATATAAAAATATGTATTTGAAGAGATTTATTATTCTTACAGAATTGATCCAATTTAATTCAAATTAATTGAGATTTTTATAATTGTTGGATATCCAATGTAATTATATATATATATAATTTATTGAAGTCATCAAGTGTTGCAAATGTTGGCAGAAAAAGCAGCCTCCTGATTTATATGGTTTATATTTTCGGAATGTTTCAAATAAATGATTTTTTTTAACAAAATAAAAAAAGAAATTGAATGTATGACATTTTTATGATATGAAGAAAAGTTTTACTTTTTAATTATTATAAATAATTACTATATATATATATATATATATAGTAAATCAAGAATAATTTGTATTTCGTGGCTGTTAAATTTGATTATGAGATTTTAAAGTATTAAGATCTCAACCCAAATAATTTGGTCTAGTTCTTATTTGCGTAAGGATTTTATTTTTGAATGACTCGCCTTGTAATGATCAAATTCATATCAAAAATGGAGAATGAAATGTTAATATAATAATACTATACTTATTAAGTGTGTTGCCAAATTTTATTATTGTAACCTATAGCTAATTCTATAGAGTAATGTACAAAACAATTCATTTTCTTGACGGGGCTCGGAGTACAGTCCGTATCCGCATGGATCCCCGACCTTGACCCTACAGAAATCTCAACAATAATCAAAGTAATCCATGTAGGGATCCATCCATCGACATGGGAATTGTTCGTTGTCTTTGCCTCAATTTGTTGCCCATATGTATATTATACAAGTAGTGCCAACATCTTGAATTATAGTAACATATACAAAGTTAAATTTTGATTCCCTAAATTTTTCTTTAAAATTAATTGAGATTACTACTGCTATTTGTATCTATACAAATGAAATTATAAACATTAGATTGCTACTAATTTAATTATAATTATTGATACATTTTATAAATATTGGTACACAAAAATAATCAATAGTTACAATTAAATAAAATTAAATTTAACGATCCTAATTTCATTTGTATATTTGCACCTTAACAAGTCACACAACCTTTAATTAAGCTGGTACATGTGAAACAAAATAAATAAATAAGAAAGTACTAGAAAGCAGATTGCAATTAGACAATGCACACATTATTAAAAAAAAACAGACACCATTCTCCATTCTTTTTTTGACCACAGTCTTCACAAAGCATGGCCTGCTGGTAGCATGCTGTCACATTCATTTAATTTCATATTTACATATATACATTTATTGATCACATAAAGCTATAAAAGGGAGAGAGAGAGAAGGACGTTTCAGGCTTTCAGAAACGAAATTTTTTGCCCCCCCTGAAATTTCATCATGGGGTTAAAAAGATCTTCAATGAGCTTTTTCATTCAAAACAATCTCGACTACTTGTTAGTTTAGGTTCAAACAAACATTTTATATACTTAATGTATTATATAATTTTCAAAATAGTTAATTGGCTGTTTTCTAAAGATTTTCATTAATTCATTAAAACTAAAACTGAATTTAAAGTTTGGTTCATTTAGTTAGAAGGAAGGGCTCAATTGAATAAAAAATACAAGTTGTGGATGTTTTTGTAAAAAAAGGTTTATTTTGAACTTTTTGAACATCTGTTAAAAGTTCAAGGACCAAAATAATCCATTTTGATACAAGCTTCTTGGCTTGTCTGTCTTAAATGAGTTGACGCTAATATAGTAGTTGTTCTCTCTTTTAGCGTGTTAGCCATTGTTCTTTATCGCTGAAGATGTACCTACCCTTTGTTTGCATTCATACTCTCTTTGTCATTGTAAGTACATAAATTTGCACACTTGCCTCCTTCGGCACCTGTTTGACACCAAGAAAATTCTGAAGACAAGAACAAACATCAGAGGCAAAGTTAGCACCGAATGAGATCTCAGATTTTTCATAATTAATCCTTTGTCCCAAAGCCTCTTCAGAACACCTCAGAATGTCTCGGATTGTTGTAAGCTCGGTTTGCTCGATAAAAAAATAATACTATTATCTGTAAAAAATAGGTGAGAGATAAAAGGAGCAATACAACAAATTTTAAAATCGTGAAGCCTCTTCTGAAATTCGGCCTTTTTAGTAAGGCTAAAAAAAATATTTTACACATAATAGGAAATAGATAAGGAAAGGGGATCTCTCTGGTAAAGACCTCTAAACTAAAAGGGAAAACGAGTTACTTAGAATGTCATTGACAAGAATTGAATAAGACACAGAAGAAACACATCTCATGATCAGGTTTATCCATTTTGGAGGAAAATCCATTTTACCAATAGTTTTTTCCAAAAAAATCCATTCAACCGTAACATAAGCTTTACTCATATCAAGCTTTAAAGTGTTAAAGCCATTGGTATCAACTTTTTTTAATTTCATCGAATGGAAATCATTCAAAGCTAACAGAGCGTTATCAAAAATTTGTCTACCATGCACAAAAGTTAATTGAGTTTCATGAATTAAACAGGGCAAAAACAATTTTAATCTATTAGCAATGGCTTTGGTTATGAGTTTAAAAATGACATTGCAAAGGTTAATAGGCCTAAAATCCTTGGGAGATAAGAGAGCTTTAGTTTAGGAAGTCAAAGCAATGTATGTTAGGTTAAGGGAGGAATGACAAACATCATTATTTAAAATATTTAGCACTAGAGATGAAACATCATTGCCAACTATATGCCAAATTTTTTGATAAAAGATAGTAGGCACACCGTTTGGGCCAAGTGCTTTGGTTGGGTGCATTTATTTTAAAGCACACAGGATGTTGTCTTTGGTGAAAGGTCGAAGAAATTTAGCTTCCATCATAACTAGGTGATACATATTTTTAAGAAAAAATTATCAATTTTAATTATTAATCTAAATATTTTTCATTAGTTAACCATTAAAATTAAAATTTGGCTTATAGAACTTAACTGAATGAGTTTTTTAAGATAATATTCAATATGATATAATTTTAGAAGAAAATTCTATTAGGATAAAAAAAATTTTAAGATCCAATATTAACTTCGAGGTATAGTTGAAGTTCAATTTGACCCTTTGACCTTAATTAGAACTTGTAACAATGTAATTAAGTTTGAGAATTGAGAGGAAATAGGGGAGTAACTAAAGATAATTAATCAAGGAAGAAAAATAGTGAAATGTATAGAGGTAGAGAAGTAAAATAAACAGCAGAATCTCAGTGTTTCTGAGAGTGGTCTGTAGGAAAAGGGGGGCAGAGGCAGACTGAGAGAGTGTGGACAAGAGACTGAAGAATTGATCAGAAAATTACTTTTGAAGTAGCAGAACGTTCCATCCATGCAATGTCTTTAGTCTCTTTATTAATATACAAAACCCAATGGCAATTTGCAAAAACCCTTACAACCAAACAAAAAATATGCACGAGTGGCCCATTATCCACGCTGATCAGGTGCTGCTTGCTCCTGCTAAAAAAAAAGAAAAAAAAAAAAACCCTAGTCTGCTCTTGCAGGCTGATGTGGCTTGATCAGAAACGGGCATGATGGGGTCTTTCAAAACTAAGAAAAAAAGAAAAGAAAGAAAAGGGTAAAAGAGGAAATGGGTATTGATTGTCTTGACAAAATTTGGCAAAGTGGGTCCAAAAAAATTAGCTGGCTATCATGTTTTTGGGTTTGATTTGATGATGGGTTTTGGATACGATGGATGCATGCATTGGAAGATATTGTATCAATTTTTGGAATGGGAGATTAAGAGAAAGACAGAGACACAAAAGCTGTGATATAATGAAAAAGGAGCTTTTCTTTTTCTTGATTCTTTTGTTCTTGTGTTGTGTAGTTGTGTTAGGCCTTGATTTGCATTGCTTGCAGCATCGGATTACCCATTTTTCAAAAGTGTAATGTCCTAAAGTGATGAGTTATGTGTAAATAAAGAGAGCTCAAAAAGTTCATCATATTTCAATTTCGCTTTTTCTTTTTGGATTTGATTTTCAAGATTTTGAATTTGTCATGGCAATGTCAACTTGCACTTTTTTCATGATATTTATTTTAATTTTTTTAATTAGTTGATTGATTTTTTTATAACTAAACAAAATTATTAAGAAGTTTTTATAAAGTTGAATACGCAGTTCATATCTCATGAGTAAAACTTATCATTATAAGTAAATTTAAAATTAAGTACAAAAAAGTATCATGTTATTATATGCATTTTTATTTAAAAACTTACCACTTATTTGGCTTAATTTTATTAAGAAATTCATTTAATTTTCAAATGAATTTCAAATAGACTTCATTTTCAAGTCAATTTCAAATAGAATTCATTTCCAATACTTTTAAAAATATTACAAATTTATTTTAAGACTTATTTCTTTTTATTTACAATAAAATAAAAATTAGATATTTTTTTATTAATTATGAATTTATTTTAGTTAATTGAATGTTATACTACTTAATAAATAATTTTCTTATTAAAAATTTATATTATTTTAATATTATATCATATATTTTTAACAATATTACTGAGTAAACTATAAAATGCAAGGAAAATCAAACTATAAATCCTTAAATGTAACGAAAAATATCATAGTTCTTTAAGTAAAAAATCATCTAATCACATGATATTTTATTGTACTTTTCTCTTTAAGATTTAATACATAATATTCATGTAGCTTCCATTGTACCTTCAAAAATCATTAGAATAAGATTCAAAATCATCAGAATCTTAAAATAACATTGGAGTTTATAAATGAATTTTTTTAAAATAATTTTACAATATATCTTTTATAATTTCAGAAAATTTTTAATTCATTTATATTTTTGTTTTTGTAATTTTTCAATGTGAAGAAGAATTAAAAAATTTGAAAGGAAAAGTACTAATGGTGATAAAATGTGTGTTTCATGCACAGTTTGCACCACTTATTAATTATGGGTGTTTTCTGCTTGAACCTGTTATTATTAATTCTTGCTCATTTCTTTTTCTGAATGGATAATGGACATTTTTGGTAGGTAGGTATCATCACTAGCTCTTTCTTCATCATAATATACATATATTACTATAATTTACGTGATCAATTGTCTGTCAATATGCTAAGTCAACTGTCCAAAGTTGCATTCCAAATTCTTGAATTTTTACAAGAAAGAATTAACTGCTCATCAAAGAAATTATTAGATCTTGAGAACTTCCCTTTAACTTTGCTCTCTGGTTTTCATCATAACCAAAATCATTGTGTGAAATACCCGACAACCCACCAAAACAAAAAAGAAAAAAAAAAAAATCGAAAGTATCATATGCATAAGGATTCAACTCCTTTTCAGCTGGGGCCTAATAAGGCAGCCCCTCCAGGCTCCAGCATATTGTTGGTGAATATATCTTATATTGAAAACTTACAAAATAATCAAGGGCTTATAAGTGGTGTAGATTAGGTCTTAACACAAGCCAATTAATTTTGTGTTACATGAGTTCAACTCCATTTATAAATCCACATGTGCTCTCGAGGCCCATGGATTCTTAACATAGTATCAGAGCAGGTCTGGTCCGGTTTTTTAATTTTCTGATTGTTCATCTGGATGTCCAGTCCCAACGGCCCGGTCCAGTGTTGGTGCTGTCTTTCAATTAAAAAAAAAAATACATAGATTTTAAGTGTCAATTATTAAATCCCAATTATACTTGAGGGGGAATATTACAAAATAATCAAGGCCTTAATTGTTTCGGACAATTACTTTTAAAAATATTATAAGGTTGTCTGTTTTAAAGACCATAAAATAGTAGTTTGTTGTTTTTTTTTTTGCTCTTGTCTCTTTTTATTAGCTAAAAAAATTATTATCATTAATTTATTAAATTATTTTTCATCTAATTTAGAAAGAAAAAATTATTATTATTATTATTATTATTATTATTTAATTATTTTTAAAAAAGGTCTTGTTTGCGTTTCCTATCACATTTTGAGTAACTTTCTTTTCTGAACCTTGGCCCTAAATAAAAGCAATTTTGGGGTTCTTGCAAATGTGGAAATCATATATGCTTTAAGTTTTTTTTTTTATATATAAGAGTTACTCTATATATTAGATGTATAATATAGAATTTGGACAGTGTTATATATCGTGTCACGTGACATATAGTAGGAGAAAAAAAAAATATAAAGAACTAAAAATTATATTTTTATAAATTTTTATTTGAATTATTAGAATACGGAAAGTTTAATAACAAATATCATGGACCAAAGGGTAACGTAACATCTAACATTTTCCATATAAATTTTAGATTAAAAATTTTGAAGATAAAAAGAAATAGTTGATTAATTAATTAAAGCAAAAAGATAACTTTCCTCTATATAGTAAGCAATCTTTTTGCCAATTATGCTCATACAAATCAACAAATAGAAACATTACGCATGAACTTAGCAAAGGTATCATGTTAGCTAATACTTTCAAACATTGTCAATTGTAAGTCCACTTCAAAGACAAGTGAAGTGAAGTGAAGAAAATGGAGTTAATCTTGTCCAATTAAAACAAGTATAGCTGCAATTCAAATTGCAGCTGCTGATAATTAAGTGGTTGTCACTACCTGATTATATGAAATTTCTAGTGATGAAGATCCATTGTGGGACCAGAAGTATCAAATAATGGCTTTGGACCCCATCCATGATAATGAAACTTATCAAGAAAATATATATATATATATATGTTATCCAATAATTTCACAGCAATTTTGAGGGAGAGAAAAGAGCCTTTGTTTTTGTCTCATAAAATGAGAGTTAGGTCGACATCGTTTTAGCACATAATCTCAAAAAAAAAAAAAAAAAATTACACGTTCAATCACTTGGATTAAGATTTTGGATTCAAATTGAACTATTTAAAATGTCTTTTTTTAATACAAATTTGGAGGAGTAGGATTTCAATTTTGATAGAACACCCATAAAAAAAAATACACGCCACTAATTTCAATTTAAACTAATGAGTAGCTCAACCAACAGTACTTGGATCAATTGGTAAAAGTTATTTTTACTTAAATGATATTGGAGGTTCGAGTTGTGGTGCATGAATTCACATTAAATTAATTGTTGATAGAACTTTACCGCAATGTTAAGAATTGAAAATTTTTTTATTTTTTTTATAAAAAAATTAGATGACTTAATTATTATAGACTATACAATTATAGACATTTTTTTAGATTAGGAAAAAAATCAAATTAATAACGATAAAATATGAATTGTATATTGTATAATATTCTTGAAACGATTTTATTTTTTTAGAAAAAAAAGAAATGAAAATAACATTGAAAATGGAATTAATTAACAAGTATAGATTGAAAGAGAATTTATAGACATCTTTTTATATTAGGAAAAAATTGAATTAATAACGATAAAATATGAATTATTTATCGTATAATATTCTTGAAGCGACTTTATTTTTTTTTTTTATAAAAAAAGAAATGAAAATAACACTGAAAAGGGAATTAATTAACAAATATAGATTGAAAGAGAATTTAGTTAATGGGAAGTAGTGGTGATTATAGAAGTCAAATAAGGATTTGAGTGGTGGCTGGAAATTAAACCGAAGGAGAAAGAAGAGGAGAGGGGTTACCATGACAACCAGATGAAGCTTTTTAATGAGTTGATTGTAGTTAAAAGTTGTCTTATCCATCTCTTCTTTTCTTTGATATTGGGAGTGAGTTGTCACCCTTATACTTAATTTTTAAAACAAAAAATAATAAAAAAGGCTTAATCATGAAACATAAGAAAGTTGAGAAGATTTGATTTGTGTACTAATTAAAGAGAGTATCTTTTTAATGGCAAAAGTATCTTTGTTTTTGAATCATCAATTCTCATCAACCTTTTTACATAGGTGTCTTCCATTGGCAGTCTCATTTTCTTGATGGCCCGCTACTGATCGATTTAGGTCCGAAACTGGAATCGGTTAAATTTAAAATCGGCTCAAACTGGAGAAAGAACCGGTTCAGAGTCAATTTTACTTTTTATGAAACAAGAGCTAGAACTGTCGGTTTCGAACCGAAAAATTTTAAAAAAATTTAACTTATTAAACCGACTGAACTGAATCAAAACCGATTTTAAACCGGAAAGAGACCGGTTTAGTGAACCGGAACCACCTGATCTTGAACCTTGGCCCCTCCTAAGTTTCTTCTTCTTTTAAGCTCCATGAATTGTTATGAATTCCACTTAATTTTTTTTAATTTAAACATAAATTTTATAATACTGATAATTAATTTTTGATAAATATAACTGTTCATTTACTTCGAAATATTAATTTCAATACTGAATTATATAATGGCACACGACTAATGAAAACTGAATTGAATACTGAATTATATTACTAATTTTTATTATGGCGAAAGAGTATTTATACCTCAAGCTATTCTTATATATCATGATAATAAATGACCATTCATATTGAAACTAAGACAATTTTCTATAAAAGTTTGTAATTGTATGACAATAAACAAAAATTAAGGTCAAAATTTAAAGTAAATAGGATAATATTTTTTTGCACAGTCAATTGTATGTCGTATACGGGTATAAAGATATTAATAAGGAAAAAATATATGTAATGATTATGAATATAAAAATTACAAAAAAATATTGTGGATTTAGGAATTTTTGATGAAATAACTTTGAACAGTTAAAATATGAATTATTATAAATTTTTTAAGAGTGTGTATATGTTTTTACTTATGATTTGTTAATTTATTTTTAGCAATTATGTTTTTTTGTATATGTAGGAAAAAACAATATTGTATATTTTGTTTTCTGATATTAGTAATGCAAGTAGGAGTATTTGAATTAAAACTCGAATTGTACGTATTTGGGAATTTGCTAACATAAACAATTTTAACTATGTTTAAACTATCTAATGTTCAATGGAAAGATGATAGGGGTTGTAATGGGCCTTGCACCTTGATCAGGACTGTTTGTTATTAGAAGAGGTGCCTAGTCTTTTTGCTTTGGATGTTGAAGAGGTTCCTTCCTTTTAGCTTTTCTTAATATAATTTTTCCTTCAAAAAAAACTTTCTAATGTTCAATGGAAAGATGATAGAATCAAATTTTATTTCAAAATCTTGTTATCTGATTTATTATTATTTTTATAATAGTGCTAACTGTTTATTTATTAAATAATAGACTGATATAAGGCAATGAACGATCTCAAAACAAATAATCGATCATTTTAAGCAGATTTTAATTGAAAGAAAAATTTATTATATATCTAGTTTTGTTATTATACCTGAACAAGCTAGGTATGATTATAACTGTATATTTTATTCAATTATAACTACGAGAATGAAGACTTGGGGAATTAATGAAGAGTTTTTCTTTTGAAAAAAAATATATTTTCATCATAAATTAAATTTCAAATGTTGAATATTTATTTATTAATTAAACATTAAATATATTATGCTATATTTTTTATATTATTTTTTTTTATTTATTTTGGCTGTTTTGTCATCCTGAGAGTATCGTATAAGCTGGGGAAAAAAAAGTTTTGGAATAGAGAGGATATTTAATTTTTGGACTGAGTGTGTAAACAAATTTGGACTACTTTATTTTTTTCTCATGAATTGAAATAAAAGCCCATTTACCTGATTCTTTCAACAAATGGCCTACAGTTTATTGTATATACACTAATTAATTTGCAAATTGCAAATTGCAAATTGATCATTTTTTTGACCTGATAAAAAAAATGATAATTTTTTTAGGATATTATTATTTTTTTATTATTTAAAATTCTAATAAAATTTAATTATTATTTTAAAATTTCTTTATTCCTCTAGAAAAAAAAATAGTGTTACTTTTGAAAATTTCATTATATATGAATAGATAACCTTCTTTCAAACAAGAATGACATTGGAGTAACTGGTTATTCAAAAGAAAAAAAAAAAAAAAGAATTAAGGGGAGGCCAAAATTCGTCAATCAGCAGGGTCTTTTCTTCTTCTTTGCTTCAGTTGGATGGGCACCTGCAATCTCTTAAAGATTGTTGTTGGGGTGCATTTAAGGATTAATTACCTTGCCCTCAACCTTTGTAAAGATTGTGTCCATGCCTCAATTAAGCTTACCAAGAACATGAGCGTAGCAGCTTATAATGTTGGTAAAAGTTACTGACAGGGCCTGTAGTTGCTCAATGATGGAACTAAGAATACCCCCAGATTCTTAAAAATGAATAAGCCATAGACATTTGCAACTTTAGACTAAGGATCTGAAGAGCAAATAGTATAGTCTGAGATAGGGAATGCTAGGGATAGGAACATAGGATACGTGTGGTACCGGGAACCACTTCATTGCCAGATGCTGGAATACGTTTCACTTCCTCTCCCCAATAAATATCATATATTCTGCCATCATACTGATATAGCAGCACCAATTACATTGAGGAGATGCAAATCATGAGATGTCTCTCTGCCAAAGGCCTTCAAATTGCATTTTCTTATCCTCTAGTTTAAAAGAGAGCAAAATTTCATCAAGCTTTGCACAGAAAATGCCTACACAAAAAGCAAGAAAAACACCAAAGCTTTTGCAGAGCCAAAGTAAATGAGCTCTGAGACGATAACTATCTCAAGATTGGTACACTACAAAATACACCTAATGCAATTCATAGAGAACCAGAGGACTTGCCAAGATGGTCAACACTTGAACAGGGCGTTAGAACATTAACCTATACCTGTATCCGTATAGTTCGAAATAGTGATCTAATCCATTTTTTACCCTTATAATAAATTCAGTTTCATTGTACTGTTGCAGATGGGCATCCACGTACATTAGAATGTAGAACAAATAGAATGTAGTCACTGCTTCTCTTTTGCTTTGCTAGGCTGTGAAAGGAGACAAAAGGAAAAGAACATTAGAAATCACACAAACACAAAGAAAAACAGGCAGATGGGAACATGACAAAACATAAATAACATAAACTCTGACAGACTATGAGAGTGAGATCAGTGAGCAGCCCTTGTGAATCATGGTAACAATTTCCATGCTTTTGGTTTACTAAAATCTAAAAACATGAGTAGAATGTAATTGACAGACATTTGTATGCTAAAAATAGCCGCTATGCATGGATATTGCAATTGTTGTACTTAAATTCTAAATAACTAATTCTACCTTTTAACCCATCAGCAGAAACTAGAAAGTCACAATGCTCTTCAATACTTGGGTAGCAGCAAAAAGCCCCACTATAGCTACTATATGCATGGGAGAATATTTCTAAATTAATTTTCTGAAAGACCTTCCCCATAAGTACCTGAGCATAAAATTCAGGGTGGTCTCCAAGCCATAATTAAAATTCAACCACTACATAATCACACTCATGCATCTACATACATTATTGAAGCAGCCATATAACTCCAAAATCTTGTTTTTCAAATTAACACACGATGCACAAATTGTCCAAGTTATCTCACAACAAAATGCTCACCAGCATGGGGGCAGAACAATCAAAAGGATAAATGCATTCCTTAATTAGAATGGCTAGCAATTCTATTAAAAAGACATCATAAGCACATAATCAGAAGTATGATGAAAGAAACTGGAAAGGACAATCCCTACAGCATCAGCAAGTGCATTAAAGGAAAAGGACAATTTTGTTGCTGATTCTGCCAACCAAGCAATATCAACAATTTTGACAAGCAGCTAATACTATCAGATAGCAGGTCCATAGAAGAACCAATACCAGCAATGGTAACTTCTTTTCTTTTTCTTTACCAACCCTTTCCTTCAATGTCAACCAAATTATTTTCCTTTTGGCATGAAATTTTAGCTTAAGTTGCTAGTCTCATATTTAGACAGCTTGCATTCACGAGTTACTTACATTTGCAATACCACTGAAAATTACTTCATAGGCTATGAGTTAATATCAGGAATTAGTTCATTTATTGCCCTGTCATCTTATCAATGCTTACATTGACATTAAAATAAAAATGGTTTTAGCCAAATTTGCCAACACACAACACACCAAACTACTTTCAGCATTAACCTAATAAGTCAAGGTAAGCACAGTTTCAAATTTGAGATTTAAAATCTGAATGTCACTGGACCCCAAAATCCCAGTGCCTACACAAAGAAAATTAGATCAAAAAAGGAAAACAAAAAAAAAGAATTCCTAGCCTGATTTTATGCTTGAACCATTGCATATAAACAATAGTAATATCAAAAATCACATCACAGGACAAAGAGCTTCTCCTTCAATAATGTTATTTATAGATTAATGCTCATATAACTTTTTACTTAATTAATTTAACAAATAACTCCAAAATCAACAGCCTTCTCCAGTTAAAAAACATTGAAACATGCAAAAGGGTGTTAATCTATATTATAAACCAAGCATCTTCCCGTCTTGGTTTATTCATTAATGCATTACACCAGCATCGCAAGCTTGAAATTCCTAAATTCAATTAGCATGAACTACAATCATTTTCTCTTACTAATAAACAATTTCCCTCTACAAAAGAGCAATGCAGAGCAAATTATCATTATACAGACAAACCATTATTTATTTAACACATGCTATCCTAACATGAAATGATCGCCATGGGACCAAAGAAACCAGTCCATCTCAAGACTTACAAGCTTTTGTAAATCAACCCAACAATAAGAGCAACAAATAAAAAAAAAAAAGGCTGATTTAATAATTTGAAGAAAAAGTTTTCAGAATCAACTAAGATATCGGAATTTAATACTGACTGAGGATATACCTATGGGAATTGTTTGGATTTGGGAACAAAAGATGACAAACAGGAACACTGATGTCTGAAACCCAAAATTTTTTAAAGTACAATCAAAACTAAGAACATGGATTTCACAAAACCTGCCCAATGAGAGAAGCACCAAAACCACTGTACCATTTTAAGTACTGCTTCACCATCAGATTATTGACATAACATGATTCAATTATAAGCCAATGCACTTCTAGTCATTGGATCACCTGGCTGTAGACCTGGCCACGGTCATGAACCGGCAGTTTACAGTTCCAAGGTTAGGAAAATCGGACCAGAATCGGGCACAGGGCCGATTTCATTTCCGGTTCCAAACCGATTCGATTGGGTTCAATTTTTTATCATATATTTAAAAACATTAATTTTTAGAACAAATAAATTACATTAAAGTTGAAATAAAAATTTATTATGGTATTTTAATAAGGTTTTTTTTTTACTTAAAAATAAAAAATAAAAAATAAAAAATTATACTTGACTTTGACTAGTTAACTTAAAATAAATTAACTAGTTAACTTGAAATAACAAATTCAAAAAGATGAAAATAAGATTATATTAAGTTAGTTTATATATAATATTGGTTCAAATAAATTTTTTTTGCAAGAATAAATTAATAAATTAAATTAAAAAAATAAAATTAAAGGGTTTGAATTTAATTTTTTTGCCAAAAATTAAGTTGCCTACGTATCCTCTTGGGATATAGAGGAATCCAAGCCTACGTAGTTCTTACCTTTTTTTAAAAAAAAAATTAGACCCCTTTTTACCTTAAATGATTAATCACTTCCAACACTAGATGTTGAAGTTCCTGTTCCTCCATCGGTTGTGAAGTTAAATAAATCTTCATTTTTGTCCCTTTGAATTTCTTGTTGTCTTAATTTCGCTATTGATCAATCATCCATGCATGTTTGAGCCTCCAATGATTTGGGAGTCACGGATGATCGGGTCTCATCCAAAATACTTCCTCCTGCACTAAATGCTTGTTCAATAGCTACCGTTGAAACTAGACTTGAAAAAATTTGTTTAGAAATTAGCATAAGGGTTGGAAATATATTCTGGTGTCGACTCTACCATTCAAGGACCAAAAAATCTTTTTCGGATTTACTATCACCAAACTCAAAAACAGTTGTTAAATAATGTTAAGTTTGGGAGATGAACTAGATGATCCTTGTGGTCTTTTTTGTCTTTACAACAAAATCCGATCACTAATACTAATTTTTTCTTGTTCATCTCCCACTTGACTAGTAGGAAAAGAAGAAGAAGAACTTAATCTTAAATTTATTCATAATGATGAGATTTTACTCATGAGATATGAACTATGTATTCAACTTCATAAAACTTAATAATTTTTTTAGTTATAAAAAATTCAATGAACTAGCTAGTGAGTGAGTAGTCAAGTGGTAACTCCTCTCTAAGGGCATCATGAGGTGCAGAGTTCGATTCCTGTCGTCATCGATTTAAAAGGGGAGGACTGCCCTCCTGTTGTGCAGTCCATAGATACTAAGATCATATGACCTCCCAATTTACCAAAAAAGAAGAAGAAGAAGAAGAATCAATATTTACGTTATTATTATTATACACATTAAATAATTCTACTAATATTTTTTTAACATTATTAATTATTGATTCTATATCTATATCATTATCTTCCATAATACCTAAACATCCATAATATATACTTAAATAATTATATAAGCCATTTATTTTAATTTTAGGATAAAAAATACATGCAATAAGATTAATTAATGGAATGAATTTGAAATAATTTAACCATTTTATTTTCATTATTAAAATTGATTATTTTAAAACAATATCATTTTCATGTTCTTGCATTGCACCAACAATATTGCAACATTCAAGTAATAATAAATGTGATGTAGGATAATAAACACTATTTAAAACATAAGTTGCATCATTAAAAACTTTTAAAATATCTAAAAGTTTTGTGCAAACCTCCCAATTTTGTGGATATAAATTAAGTTGACGCACATTAGTGAAAATAAATGTGCACAATAAATCTCTATATGCAAATGACTCGTTTAATAATTTATAAGTTGAATTCCAACGAGTCGGAACATCTCTTAGGAATTTTTTTGGTCTTTTACCATTTTCTTTGCAAAATTTTTCCAAGATTTCATTACTTGTGGATGTATCCATAAAAATAAATTTTTTTTTAATTGGTGATAGGAGCACATCCAATGATCTTATACTCATAAATTTAAAACATAACATGCACATCTAACATAAAAAAATTTTCCTCCAATATTTGGTTGATAAATAGATTGGAGATTACTAATTGATGCGGTATTTGCCACCGCACTATCAAATGAAATTGAAAAAAATTTTCTAACTAAAAAATATTCTTCTAAAATATTTTTAATCATTATAAAAATATTATTGGCGGTATGCCAGTTATCAAAAACTCTAAATGCAATAATTCTTTTTTGTAATAATCATTCATTGTCAATCCAATGACAAGCTATTCCTATATATGAGTGATTTTGTCAATGATCACTCCAAATATCACTACAAATGCATACACATCCATTAAAATTCATAAATAATTTTTTAATTTTTTTTTCTTGTTTATATAAATTAAATAATGCACGTTTAGCTTGTGGATTTAATGCTTTTTGACAATAATTAACAAAACCAACATTTTCACCAAAACTAAAAGATAAATGTTTCATACTAATCATTCTAGCTAATTCTAATTTATTTTGTTCATCACCATATTTAAATAAATGGGAAGAAGAAGAGGATGTTGCACACCTGAAAATTTGTGTTTGTCTTTATTCAACATCAATTTGCGTTGGATGCTTGTTCATCAAATGCTTTCTAAATGTGCCATAGCCACCTCCACTTTTAAATTTATAATTTTGGCCACAATAATTACAAATTACATCAAAATTGTCATTCGCATTTCTTTGCCGCTTAAAATGAACTTTGAAAATATCCGATTGCAATTGATTTTTTTTCTTTTTTACCTTGTTGTGGAATATTTGTTGCAAGTTCTTCCACACAAACTTCTTGACTTTCTTGTTTTGGAAAATCATCTTGCAAAGTATCTATCATATTATCTAAATCAACAATATTTGGTCGCCAAAATATTATGATCTTGATGATCTTCCACTTCTTCCACTTCCACTTGCCATTTTTTGATAAAAAATTTTGAGAAGTGAATAAAAAAAATTGTATTGAAATTAATAAAAAAAATTAATTAAGAGAATATTGAGATTATAATTGAATAAATAATATATTAGATTATAATAGAATAAATAATAAATAATAAATATTTTAATGACTATTTTGAGAAAATATAAAGAGAATATTGAGAATTAGAGAATTGAGAGAGAATTTTTTGTGCAGAAAAATGACTCCCCTCAACCCTATTTATACACACATTTTTTAAACTTCCTAAAATATCCCCCCAAAATAGCTGTTATTTTGGATAAAATTATTTTCTCTTTTTCTTTATAAGAAATCAAATATATATATATATATAATTTTTTTTTTGTTTTGGGGGGGGTGGGGGGGCTGTTAGTTTAAAAAAAATTATTTTTTTTTATATTTGGTGGTTTGGAACCGGAACTGCCGGTTTGAAACTGGAGTCGATGGTTTACGATTCTAGATGGGGAGGAATCGGTTCTCCCTACTGGTTAAGGTCAGTTCAGCCCGGTTTCGGGCCAAAACCGGCCAAAGGGGTTGTGCATTGGGTCAAAATGGTTAGTTAAAACAATTTTTCTTTTTCTTTAGAACCACCGATTCGGAACCAGAACCGACGGTTCATGGTTCTAAATGGAACCTGCCCTGAACTGGTTCCTCCTATAAGTTCAGACCAATTCAGCCCAGTTCCGGGCCAAAACCGGCCATTGGCTAGGCCTACATGGTTGCATGAACTGAAAACTGTAGAAATATATATAACTAACCTTAAAACCTTCCTCTCCCTCTTCCTCTCTTGCCAAAGGTGATGGATACGGGGCCTTAATTTTCTTCTTCTTCTTGCTATCATACTTGAATGATATCGTTTCTATGCATCCATCATAGAAGTACAAAACTGCATTTCTGCAAAAATAAAAACTGCAAAATTAGATATTTAAAAAAGTGCATTTATAGAAAAACATGAACAAAAAGTGTAATACCTTTTTAATTCTCCTTTAGGCTATCCTTTAGGTTTAGGATTAATAGAAATCTGAACATCAACTATTTTCCCCATGAAAGAGAACCGGGTCTTCAAGGCATCCTTCAACTGAAATTTAAAAAATGAATTAGCATCCCAAACAACTCTCATAAACTCAAGAATGTCCCCTTCAAGATTTTTCTATATCTACATTCTTGAATTAAACACTTAATTAATTAAATTTAGTACAACCAAGATTACCTTAGTAGATTTTGGGGAAAGGGGTCGGGAATTAATCCACTTCCGCTTTCTTTTATTCTTCTTAATCTCAAGATTTGCTCCCTTCGAAGAGTTCGACCCACGTTCCGAAGAATCGGACCCACTACCCCCCATACAACGAACGTAATTTTTATCTTTGATAAAATGTTCATAATCGACATCTTCGCCCTTATCCTTATTAGAAAGATTGAGCGGTATATCATATTTGGGATTAAAACATTTGGGTCACAAACAATTTTACAAAATTGGATAAGATTTAGGATTATACTTTGATCTTTGTAAAACCTTTGCTAAGTTGATGAACATGGTTTAGAAGTTCATAAAATTAGATGAAGCCTAAAGGTCCATAAGACCATATTTTAAATTTTCCAAAAAGTAACCTCAAGATAAAAAAAGAAGAAGGAATTGAGATGATGGAGGTAGGAGTACTTATCATCATGCAGGCTACACTCCACTTATTAATTTCTCAAAAGCTGAAATATTGATGTGGCTTAAAAGATTAGGAGATGACATCTGTTGGCCAAAGCAACTGAGCCCTCATTTTGCAAGAAGGAGGGACAGAGACAAATATTATGAATTTTGTAGAAACATGGGGCATGATATTGAAGATTACAAACACATAAAAGAATAAATTAAACATGTAGAGAGGATCCCTAAGTAGGTTCATTTGTTTCAATTCTGCAGCTGAAAGACGTGCGAAAGCTAAAAGGGGTGTGGAAAAAGATGACCAAAAGGGGGCCAAAAAAGAACCTACAGGAGTCATCAATATCATAGCTAAAGGCTAAAGGCTAAACGCTGAAGGATATCATAACCAAATGTAAAAGGTAGGGTAGTGAAGTATACACAATTGGAGTAAATAAGGTACAAACTCTGGAACCGGTCATATCTACTTAAGATGATGAAAATAAGGTAATATCTCCTCATACTGACTCTTTAGTAGTTGAAGGTATGGTTGAAAATATTATTTTAAAAAGGATGTTAGTTGATGGGAATGCGATTAACCTACTAACGTTCGAGGTGTGTGTAGCTTTAAGACTTAGCCCTAAAAAACTTCATCCTGTTTATACCCTACTTATTGAGTTAGGAGGCCAATACTATACGATATATGAGCTTACACTTCTATTAGAAATTTGACCAGGAAGATACCTATAAAACTTGGTGTAGCTATGTTCTGAGGAAATAAAAAAACAGGCGAGGAAGTTTATCTTTGCACATTAAAGGACACATCTTAATTATTGATGGTAGAAACTTTAAGTGTCCCAAAGAAAGTCAATACAGAGCCTCTGGATGAAACGGTGGAGCTACCAATCTCTGCAGAAGGTCATGAATTCTATAGTTTCATAGATGTTTTCACAGGTTATCATCAGATCCTAATGTGTAAAGAAGATTAGGAAAAAAGCCTTATTTATTACAGATGGAGATATTTACTATTATAAAGTCATGCCTTTTGGACAGAAGAACGTTGAAGCCATTTATCTGTTAGAATAGATGTGCCCTAGTGCCATTCTAGTAATGTAAATTGACATTGTAAATTATCCCTAATGGTAATAAAATATTCATTTAAATAAAGTGTTTGTTTATTTGAGTATTTACCCTTTAGCATTATGTTAAATAGATTTATTATCAAGAGTTAATAATATGAGTTACAAATTTATTTAGTACATATGCTATAAATAGTTCATAGTTGTCTAATTGATATTTGGGTAATATTAATTAGACTATCACCTCTGTCTATTTTCCGTGATTAGTATGTGATACTAATAGTGGGAGGTAGTGAGTCTCATGCTACTTGATATGAGATGACATAATAGACATGTAGATACTCATGGGATGGGTGGATCGAACAGTGACGCTAGATATATGATTGTGAGGATATTCACTTATAATCAACAATCACAGTCTAGGTCATAATAGTGCATATAGTCCTTTGACTTGAGGTGACACGGTCATCCACATTTGAGGAGTTAGAGTTTGCTACCACTTATATACTTGTGTTAACCACACATGGGTATATGGCGTATGGTGGCTCTAGTTAGTCAAATGTAGGGATGAGTGTTCGACCAAGATGGGATTCATTACCTGGAGTGAACCGGGATAAGATCCAAAACTATCTAAGTCTTTTCTTGATGAATGAGTTCCTGGCCAGGACAAACATAACA
>CATIWK010091745.1:0-10675 GCA_949634005.1 Mallotus japonicus
AAGAATTGTATACTGCTGTATTTTATTATATGACATGAGATCATATTTTATTGATTAAAGATTTTAATTACTTGGTATTTTTATGATTTATTTTATGTGAGTTTTATTTTTTTTTTAGGCTTGCTACGGGTTCTGGTTATAATAATTCTCGTTCCCTAGCGCCGGTCATGACTCCCCGGATTGGGTCGTGACATTCATCTAAGGACCAAAACAGTAATTTTTCTCCTTCAAAACCTCTTCCAATTAGGAAAATAACTTCCCAACATAGCTCCTTAGTTATTAGCTTGAATCCCGGACTCTTTAGAAAAACAAAATTCCTACAAAAACATTCCAAAAATACATAAATTAACTAGGAAACTAAAAAGGAAATAAAATTAAGCTAATCCTAATAAAACACTAATTATAAATAATAAACTAAATAAAATATAAAGAAATACTAATAAATCCTATGGAAATTAAATAGAAAAACTATGTAATAATCGACACTAACACTTGTGTGTTTCTTTTATTTTTTTCTGTTGCACAATGGAAGATCAGTTTGCAAGTATGTCACTAATAGAGGAGGAGGAAATTGATGTCGTTGTGCAGGAGGAGGCAAGGGCACCTATACCAATAATGTTTCGTTGGACATTGGTTGGTTATTTTCTAACAGGCCGCAATATAGGCTTCCCTTCAATGCAAAACATGATGGTGTCTCTATGGAGGCCTGTCAAAGGAGTCTGTATTAAGGATTTGGGTCATGCACTGTATCTCTTCTAGTTTTTTCATGAATTGGATATGCAAAGAGCTATAGATATGAGACCATTGACTTTTGACAGACATTTAATCATACTTAAAAAACTGGAGATGAATGAGCAGCCAACCAAGGTTATTCTAGATCGAGTGAATATATAGGTTTAAGTATTTGACCTTTCGGTTGGGTTCATGTCGGAACTTATTGGTCAAATGATAGAAAACTAAGTGGGAACCTATGTTGAATCTTATCTAAATAATTTTGATGGAGTCTGGCGTAACTATATGCGGTTATGTATTTCCATACCAGTTGGAAGTCCTCTGAAACGACGAATGAAGCTGAAGAAGGTGGGAGGAGATTGGGTCTATCATTCAAATATGAGAAGATTTCAATATTCTGCTTCTTTTGTGGAATATTAGAGCATATAGAAAAGTTTTATGCCAAAGATCTCCCTAGTTGTCCTTTGAAGATGCCTTATGGAGAATGGTTAGGTCTTAAAGATCAAAGGGAGGGGTTCTTTGGGTGAGAAATGGCTTTGTAATTCAGTCTAGATGACGGAGGAGGGTGGTAGTAATGGTGGCGGTGAAAGTATAGTGGTGGACGGGGTTGGCCAAATTCCAAACATGGCAGGAGTGAATTCTACGCATCTTTGCCACGATCAAAGGGATATTCCGAAGTCTCAACCTATCACCAATAGTGGGATGCATATGGAGGCTAAGTTGAAGGGACTAGTAAATGTAGAAGATATGGAAGGAGAAGCTATATCTGAGGTAAAGAGGAGAAGGTTTATAGAGGTTTCAGAAAAGCCTGGTGGGCTAGATGAGAGCTCAAGTATTGATATGGGTAGCGGTCCAAAAAATGAGTTATTGACGGGTTCTAGAGTCCAAGCCCGCCCATTCTAATAAGTTTTCTTAGTTAGAACGTACATGGGTTTGGGAACCCATGCACTGCTCGGGTCTTAATGAACTTAGTTCGTTCAAAGTAGCCCAAGTTGATTTTTCTTATAGAAACTATGATAGATAATAAAAGAATTAAGCCCATTCGAGATGCATTGGGTTATAAGGGTTTTTTCATTGTGGATAGTGTGGGTAATATAGGAGGCATTACAATACTCTCGAAGGTAAGTGATAGGTTCAATTATTGGGTTTTAGCAATAATTATATAGATGTTCTGTACGATGGTGGTGAGCTAGGTTCTTGGAGAGCCACAAGGTTTCTAAGGGTTTCCAGAGAGAAATAAGAGGAAGGAGTCCTGGGATTTATTGCAATATCTTCATGGCTTGTTCGATTTGGATTAGGTCATTCTATGAGATTTTAATGACTTGTTATCCCTCAATGACAAGAGGGGAGATTCGTCTCATCCCAAGTGGTTAATGGAAGGTTTTAGTGGAGCTTTATCGGATTGGGATCTTTATGAAGTTGATTTTATTGGTCATAGTTATACTTGGTGGAGGGGCACAACTTTGCGTAGGAGGGTGGAAGAGAAGCTTGAAGTTGGGTTCGTAACTCACCAAGTCGTTTAAGGATAGGCTTGCCAATTGCAGAAAAGATATATAAGACCTGATGATGTATGATGACTAGAACAGTGTTAGGCATCTTTCAGAGGCCAAAATAACGTATTTAGCTATCCTTTAGTAGCAATAGGATTTTTTACGGCAGCGGACAAAGTAGTTTTGGCTTCAAAACACCGATTCAAACTCTCATTACTTTCATGCCTATGCCACTGCAAGGTGCAAGAGGAATGAGTTATCTTAATTAAAAGATAGCCACGGTATGTGGAGAAGTTGGAATGATGGTCTGGAGAATGTAATAGTAGATTATTTTCCTAATCTTTTCTCTTCATCTAAATAAGATAATCAGGAAGTTATGAATTCTATGGCCCATTGTATTTCTGCTAATCATTATGATATCCTTTTGGTAGAGTTCTTGGTGGATGAATTTAAGGATGTCACGTTCTCTATGCATATGGATAAATTCCCTGGCCCAGAATTCGACTTTTTTCAAAAATTATGGCATGTCGTTAGGATTGATATGGTGAACTCATGCTTATCTTTTCTTAATAACTGTACGTTTCCAATAGGTTTATGATACATCTATGATTTTGTTGCGAAAGGAGAGCCTAGAAGCTATAACAGACATAAGACCTATCTCTCTCTGCAACATTCTCTATAAAATTATTACAAAGGTTCTAGCTAATAGAATATGCAGAATTTTATCGGATATTTTATTAGAATCTCAAAGTGCCTTTGGGAAAGAGAGGCTAATCACCGATAATGTATTAGTTGCATTTAAAGTTTCTTACTATCTGAAAAGAAAATCTAAAGGCGAGATGGGTATGGTAGCGTTGAAGGTTGATATGAGCAAAGCTTACGATCGAGTGGAGTGGGGTTTTTTACAAGATATGATAATTAAAATGGGTTTTCCAGGCAAGTGGGTTAATCTTATAATGTAATATTTATCTAATGTGAGGTATAAGGTGGTGTGTGGTGAGCATATTATGGGTCCTATTGTTCAGACTAAAGGCCTTAGGCAAGGCGACCCTCTTTCACTATATTTATTCATTATATATATTGAGGGCCTCTTATCTTTAATTTCAAGCTATGTGCACAGAAGTTTGATCCATGGATATCGGGTGGCTAGAGGTGCTCCTTCGGTCTCTCATTTATTTTTTACAGATAATAGTTTTTTATTCTTTAAAGCTATCCCAGAAGAGGTTGGCATGGTGAAGAATTGTTTGAGGGCTTATGAAGAAACTTCTAGGAAGATTATAAACTTCCAAAAGGCTTCTATCAATTTCAGTTCTAACACTAATGAGGCGGTGAGGACTTATATTTGTGACTACCTTAGAGTGAGAGGGGTGGAAAATCATGGTCACTATCTAGGGCTTCCGTCCTTGGTAAGGCGCAACAAGAAGGAGAATTTTGCTTTTTTTAGACACAAAGTATAGTCAAGGATGCAATTTTTAAGGAATAAGTTTCTCTCAAAAGATGGTAAGGAGATTTTGTTTGAAATCAGTTTCTCAAGCCATTCCCTTTTATATTATGAGTGTTTTTTTACTTTCGTTTGATCTCTATGCAGAGCTCCAGGGATGATGAATTCATTCTTGTAGGGAAAATATAGAAGTAGTGAGAAGGGTACTCATTGGCTTGAATGGGAAAAGATGTTTAAGAGTAAGTTTTCAGGTGGTTTGGGTTTTCGCTGTATCTGTGAGTTTAACCTGGCTTTGATTAGCAAACAGGGTTAGCGTTTATTAACCAATCCTAATTCCCTTATTGCCCGTATATTCAAGGCTTGCTATTACAGCAAATCTTCATTTCTTAAAGCTTCTCTAGGCTAAAACCTAAGCTATATATGGCATAGTATAATGGCAACCCAAAATCTTATTAAGCAAGGTTCTCAGAGATGAGTGGATAGAGGGGATTCTATCTTGATTGGTACAGACTCTTGGCTTCTAATGCTTGAAGGTCCGTTTATCTCATCTACAACTTATGATGATATTAAAAATTCCAAGGTATGTTCACTCTTTGAGGTTGATCATCTAACTTGGGAGAGAGGAGTAGTTCTTGATTATTTAATGAGCGCGATGCTTGTCTAATTTTAGGTATTCCTCTGAGTCATCGAAATGTTGAGGATAATTAGTTCTGGGAGAAGAAGGGTAACTATTCAATTCAGAGCGCACATAAGTCTATGACTGCTAATCCAATTGATCCCACTCATGTAGTTCATTCCAGCTTTTGGAAGAAGTTATAGTCCCTCAAAATCCCTCCTAAGTTTAAATCTTTTGCTTGGCGGGCCTGTTTAAACATTCTCCCTACTCTGGATAATCTTGTTAGAAGAAGAGTTGATGTCGTTAATGTCTACCAATAATGCCATAGTAAGGAGGAGTCAGCTTTTCATTTGTTTATTGATTGTCCTTATGTTAAACAATGTTGGCTAGCTTTTCCTTTGAATATTGCCACCCTAAGCAGTAATACTCTGCTTGGATGGTTAGAATCTTTATTTTCTAGGAGCCCCTTTGGTGAATGCAAGCCCCTTTATTTTTATTTTATGGCATATTTAGAATGATCGCAACTCTTTAATTTAGGAGGGTAGGGCTTTTCTACCTTAAACTATCCTAAATAATGCAGTGGGTGTAGTGCGTCGTTGGTAGCAAGCTCAGGCATCTGGAGGTAATTTTTGTAGGCCTGTGCTGTTCCGGAATAGTGAGGATTGTGAACTTTATAGTTTTGTATATTTCATATGAGAAGAGTTTACATGTATATATACAATATACGTGATGTAAGATATAAACCGATATACATTGACTAATAAACTACAAACTATTATAACCAACTATTAACAATAAGATAACCATAATCTGATTTAAAGGAGATTGCCTAACACACCCCCTCCCCCACAAGCCCAGGACCATCATGAAGAGGAAGTCTATGGCACAATGATTGAAACCGAGTGATAGAGAGGGGCTTGGTAAACAAATCAACAAGCTATTCATGAGTGGACAAAAATTGAACTTAAAGGCAACCAGATGCAACTTGCTCTCACACGAAGTGAAAATCTAACTCAATATGCTTCATACAAGCATGAAAAGCCGGATTGGAAGTCAAATATATTGCACCAATATTGTCACAATGTAAGGTTACCTTGGGACATTGAAAGCCGAGTTCACCAAGGAGAGAGCTAATCTAAATAAGTTCGGTAGTACCATAGGCAATGGCCTTATATTCACTCTCAGTACAAGACCTTGTAACCATAGGTTGTTTCTTTGCCATCCATGAGATTAATAAACTTTCAAGAAATACACCATAACCACTTGTGGAGCGACGATCATCCACATCACCTCCCCATTCACTATCACTGTAGCAAGAAAGAGTTAGAGGCGAGTCATGAGAAAAAATAGCCCATGAGTTCGAGTTCCTTGAAAGTACCGAAGCAACCTTTTCAAAGTTGTCCAGTGTTCAAAACTTGGCGAGTTTATGAATTGGCATAATTTATTTACACTGAATGCAATGTCTGGACGTGTGATAGTAATATACTGTAGAGTACGCACAAACTTGTGATAATCCTCTGCCTTGCGATAATCCTCTACCTAATCAATGGGTTGTCCTCGATTTTTCATTAAAGGAGGTTTAGTGGCGATGGGAGTGTGACAAGGCTTGGAATCCAGCATCCTTGTACAATCAAGTAAATCACAAATATACTTATGTTGAGAAATTAAAATACCAGTAGATTTTCAATGCACCTCTAGCCCAAGAAAATAGCATAAATCACCAAGATCATGGATTGGAAACTCTTATTTTAACTTGTCGAGCATGGTAAAAACAAGCTATAAGTTAGAGCCAATTACAACAAGATCATCTATATAAACAAGAATAAACACCATATCACTGCCTTATTGATAGACGAATAATGAGTGGTCACTCTTGGAGGTAATTAAGTGAAGAGAAAGTAAGTAGGAGCTTAGCCTCTGAAACCATGCCTGCGGGGCTTGCTTTAAACCATAAAGTGACTTTTGTTACGTACAAACATGATCTAGATGTGATGAATCAACATAGCCAGGTGGTTGAGACATGAAGATGGTTTCGGTAAGATGCCCATAAAGGAAGGCATTAGAAACATCCAACTGGCGAATCAGCCATTTGTGCATGGTTACTAGAGCTAGAATAGTGTGAATGGTGGTGGCCTTGATAATCAGGCTAAAAGTTTCTTTGTAATCCATACCAAATTGTTGAGTAAACCCATGTGCTACCAATCTTGCTTTGTAGCTCTCAGTGGTACCATTTGAATGTCTCTTTATGCTAAATCCACTTGCAACCTATAACATTAACATTATAAGGTCGTAGAACCAAAGTCCAAGTAGAGTTAGCAAGAAGAGTATTTATTTCATCAGACATAGCATTATTTCATTCTTGATATTTTGAAGCTTTTAAAAATGTACGTGGTTCTATGTGGAGGTAATCGGGTTTGGAAGAAGAGCTAGAAGTGCAAGATTAGCACTACGTCGATTAAGGGTTGAAGGATGCAAATTCATGGGATGGGTGCGGGTTGGGTGGTTTGAAGGTGCAGCGTAGGAGGTTAAATCAATGGCTAAATTTAGTCCTGAGGGAGATAAGTCTTCGGGCTGATTAGTTAGGATAGAAGGGGATGTAAAAAGAGAGATGTATAGGACAATTGAGGTAGCGAGTAGTGTTTGAGTTGATGTAGAATTGGTATTTGGCTCAGGAGGAAGAGGTTAAGTAGGTGTAGGAGTGTGTGAAGGATAAAGATTTGAATGCATACCTAATAGTGAAGAACCGAATGGAGAGGTGGTTGATACTGTCATCCATGGTAAAGAATTGTTGGAATGTGGTAAATTAGATAAATAAGCAATTTTTTTAAAAGGAAATAAAGTCTCATCAAAAGTGATATGTCTAGCAACATATATTTTATCTTTGGCAATATCTAAACATAAATGACCATGATGAGTAGGAGAATTGCCTAGATAAACACATTATTGAGTTCTAAAAGAAAATTTATTTTATTGTATGGTCTTAGCCATGGATATACTGCACAACCAAAAATTCTCAATTCTTTATATTTGGGGTCTTTATTATAGAACAAATAAAACGGATTGGAATTTTTAACAACACGACTATGCATATAATTAATCAATTGCACACTTATTTGAAAAGCATAAGGCCAGAATCGTAGAGGGATACTAGCATGAGCCAATAAAGAGATGCCATTGTCAACAATATATCTAATCTTGCGTTCAGAAATTCCATTTTGTTCATGCGTGTAAGGACATGCAATTCGATGAACAATTCCTTTTTGTTTAAAATATGAATTTAGCTTTTGATATTCACCTCCCCAGTCAGAATGAAAAGCTTTAATGTGAGAATCAAATTGTCGTAAAACTAAAGATTCAAATTCTTTAAACATTATAAAAACTTGGCTTTTATTTTTAGGAAAATAAATTCATGTGAATCGAGTAAAATCATCCACAAACAAAAATAAATAAGAAAAACTTAAATTGGATAAAATTGGGGCAGGACCCCAAACATCATAATGAACAATGTCAAAGGGTTTTTTACTATAATGCTCAACAGAAGCTAATGCATCCTAGCCAATTTGCCCAATTTACATGCTGAACAAATAGTCTTAGAAACTGAACTAGAACATGGAAGATTATTTTTGGCAATTATTGTAGATAAAGTGGGTGCATGAGGATGGCCCAATATGGCATGCCAATCATCAAAAGAAGTAGAAATACCAAAATATGCAGATTTGGATTTCGGTTCAAGACAATACAAGCCATCTTCAGTCGGTCCTTGTAACAGGATTGCCTTGGCCCTCTAATCCTTCACAAGAAAATAGTCAGGCCAAAATTCAAAGAAATAAGAATTATCTATGGTGCATTTTTTAACAGATAAAAGACTTTTGGTAAGAGCAGGAACATGTAGTACATTATTTAACTTCAAAGAATTGGAATCAAGAGTGGGATATAATGCTTTACCTTTAGAAATAATTGGCAATCCTTGGCCATTTCCTACCTGGATATGATCCAAGCCTTCATAAGATTGAATATCATAGAGTGCAGTAGGATTTGGTGTCATGTGATGGCTTGCACCAGTGTCAGGAGTCCAGTCTATGGGATTTGGCAAGGGTGAGGAAGTTGAATGAAGTATAACATGAGATGGGGGCTATACCTGATAATAGCGAGCAGGAGGCGAGTAGCCATCAGATCAGGCGAGATTAACTTACAAAACTGACTGAATAGGACGTCAGTGATAGCACCGATGACAACGATCTGCGGTGTGGTTGTGATAACCATAGATCTGACAAGTAATAGGTGAACTGAAGGATTAGCATCGGAAAGAAGAAACCTGCTGGTTTCGGTGATAATTGGATTGATTTCTAGAACTGTTGGATGAAAAAGGATGCCCAAAAAAGTTGGATGTAGCGCGCTGAACAACATGCGCTTGGGGAACATCATGAAAACTTTGAAGTAAAATTTTATGGGACAACAACTAACTATGTAATTCTTGAAATGAGACAGGTTTAGGACCTAAATTTAATGTAGAAATTATTGGATGAAACTCACTGCCAACTTTTCGATAAATGATGGCATTAAACTCGGTAACGAATAGAGGGCGACCAGTCGCTTCTAGTTCATTCGCCAAACTCTTTACTTTGTGAAGATAAGTTGAAATAGACATGTCATATTTCTTTAACTCCTGAAGTTTAATATGGAGCTGTAATTTTTGATTTTAAGAAATTGAACCAAAAGCAGTAGATAATGCTCATCAAACCGAATAGGAAGAAGTGAGACTAATAACATAGGGATATACCTCCTCAGTGAGAGAAGAAAAAGGCCAAGAGAGTAATAATTGATCCTTTTGAAGCCAAGAGGTGTAAGCTGGATTGGGGATTTATTGAGTAGGAACAGTTGTAGATGCAATGGTAGATGCCGATGGTAAAGAAGAACCATCAATAAGATTTGTCATAGCATGATAATTCAAGAGAGGTAAAAATTATGTTTTCCAAGCAAAGAAGTTTTTGGGTGTAAGCTTGATTGCAAAACTATGGTGAGTAGTGGCTGCGGTAGAAGTAGAAGTTTGGACAGTAAGTTGATTATCAGAGGAAGCCATCAGAAAATATTTTTTTGATTAGGTTAAAGCTCTGATACCATATGAACTTTGTAGTTTTGTATTATTCATATAAGAAGAGTTTATATGTATATATACAATACAAGTGATGTAAAATATAAACCGATATACATTGACTAACAAACTACAAACTATTATAACCAAATATTAATAATAAGATAACCATAATCTGATTCAAAGGAGATTGCCTAACAAGGATAGTTGGTGTTGCCCTGCTTTGGGAAGAGAAAAATGCAATATTGACGCTACCATTTTTTCTCATGTCAGTAAAGTTGGTTTCGGTTGCGTCCTTCGAGACTCATCAGGGGCTTTCCTTGGTGCCCGCAATAAGTGCATGTCAAGCAGTAATCTTTGCCCTCTCTTAGTAGAAGCATGTGGTGTGTGAGAAGCTCTATCTTGGCTAAATGAGCTGGACGTGCAAGTAGTGGACCTTGAAGTGGATGCGTTGGGTGTTGTCGATGCTTTTATTTCTAATTCTGTTGATTTCTCTTCTTTTGGTTTAGTCATAACTGATTGTATTTATCTTCTTGGAGTAGCTGGGCTTCTTTTTCTCTTGTTCATCCTCTGAGTAGGGTTTTCTTGAAAAAGCAGAGCCTTTTAATTGGTTGGTTCAATTTTGAGAGGACATAATTCTCTGTATTCAATTCTTAGGATTTCTTTTGTAAAGATATATATATATAAGAAAATTAATGAACCTACAAGTGAAGGTTAAAGATCTTGCAGATGAAGATCAATGACTATGGAAGTTCAAAAGGTCAATAAATCTGCAAGTGAAGGTTGCATTATTTAAGTAACGAACCTGCATGTTTTATAACTTGTAGGGGAAGGTCAATGAATCTGCATTATTTAAGTAATGAAACTACATATTTTATTTTATGAACCTACATTATTTAAGTAATAAATCTACATTATTTAACTAAAATAAAAATACAAGTAAAAGCTTATTTATTATAATTAAAAATAAAAAATTAAATAATTTTTTAATGAATAAAAATTTTGTTTTGAGTAAAATCATGAATAAAAAAATAAATTCAACCATTGTAATTAATAAAATAAAATAAATGTATTAATAAAAAGAAAAAATGTTCAGAGTATGAAGTTGAAACTTAATTTCAGTTGTATTCATTTTAGGAACAAAACACTGGTGGAATAAAACTATGGTGGGGGATCGATTTCAATTGTAGTTTGCTGCACTATAGAGGGTTGCGGAACACTTGAAAGGCAATGGTAGAGCATGCACCACTTGAAAGCTAGCTAAATCAAAATTCAATAGCAAATAATTAACAATTTTTTAATTT
>CATIWK010091747.1:0-11490 GCA_949634005.1 Mallotus japonicus
TATATATGTATCTGTATATGTATGTATGTATGTCATATTAGGTACATAATTTAATTGCAATTAATAAAATCTGCATTTAATTTTTTTTTTTCAATTTGCTAGTTTAGCGACGGATTTTCAAAACTAGCGATGGATTTTCGAATTTCGTCGCTATTTTTCTGAAATTCGTCGCTTGTTTAGTGACGGATTTTGGAATTCCGTCGCGAAGTTTAGCTACGGATTTTCGAATAAATAGCGACGGATTTTGAAATCCGTCGCTAAAGAATAGCGACGAGCATTTTGGCGACGGATAAAAATCAGTCGCTAAGCCTCTTAGTGACGGATTTTTCAGTTTTAGCGACGGATTTTTCCTTCGCTAAAACTGCAGTTTCCTGTAGTGGTTCAGTGCTTCAATGGGTTTGGTAATACTTATTATCTTT
The DNA here is from genome assembly GCA_949634005.1 of Mallotus japonicus. Classification (NCBI taxonomy): domain Eukaryota; kingdom Viridiplantae; phylum Streptophyta; class Magnoliopsida; order Malpighiales; family Euphorbiaceae; genus Mallotus; species Mallotus japonicus. The sequence continues at coordinate 420 of CATIWK010091747.1, forward strand.
GTTGCTCTTGTTATCGTGACAAAAAGATCCACCATCATAGTGATGCTGTGTTTTTTGATAATTACACACTCCTTCAAGCCAATAAACAAGAGGGTTCTTCATCAAGTACGGTAAGGATTAATATCTTTTTTTATTTAACATTATGGATATATTAGAAATTTTGAAGGGAGATCATGAGGGGTAGAGGATTAAATCATGTGACAGGATGGTAAACCATATGTCCTAAACGGTGTTGCGTTCAAAACTCGCAAGCGTACGGATCGTGAATTGCAATATAAAAAGTTATCATTCTCACGAGGATTGTATATTGAGCACTAATATTTTTACTTATTTTCTTAGCTAGCAAATTGAATAAGAGTGAATTGGTAATAAAATAAACAAAGCAATCTAAATTAAATTAAAATCAAATGATTAAAAGCTTAAAGCCTAGGTTTAGTTTCACTATTCCAATCCGATCACAAACACTTTAACAAACAAAAACATTAACTTCAGTTAAGGGTAATTGTTCTACAATATCTAAAGATACTCTCGAGTTCAATTAAGCATGTTAAGACTAAAGTTCAACCTACTCTTGTGATTGAAAAATTAATCAAAACTCATTAAGTTCTTTAACAATTATTTTACCCCCGAAGAGCTCGTCTACTCTAGTGTTCGAGTGGTCTAAGACCTATGAGTCTTAAGCTAATAAATTCCCCTAACTCTCGTTGGTGAATTTACCCATAAACATGCAAACAAGCTGGCCAAGAATGAAAGCATACACTAAGTGCAACTCATAGAATTAATTGAAATTCAAATTAATAAAACTTGTGTTCAATCACATCATAGAATAGCTACTCCTAGCCTAAACCCTAAAAGGAGTTTAGCCACGCCTAATTGTGGCGAAGATCACAAACATGATTAAAGAATTAAAAGATGGAGAAGAAATAAAAATAAAACTCTTGAATTCTTGAATGGATCTCCTTCAATCTTCATTTTGGCCTTTATTTGTGGCTTTAAGGATGTAGAATGAATGTCCCTAAACTTTCTCAATGATCCCCTTTTATAGGATAACTTGATGAAAACCTCTTTTTCCCCTGAATTCCTAAGTCCGCCTTGAAAAAGGAAATTTTTCTATGTCTGACACGACTTAAACATTGACATGGTCTCAGCATGGCCGTGTGGTTCTTCAAGCTAGTATTCTAGAAAGTAGCACAGGTTGCACACCCCCGTGCTCCAGTCGTGCTTCAATGTCTTCATCAATCTTCAAGCAGGGCAGAAACATACACAGGATAAAAGCATGGCTGCGTGGTTCCCATGCGAAGAAATGCTCGAAGTCCAGTAGCAGACATGGCTTCAGCATGGCCGTGTCAAAGCCATGTCGTCTAATCCTTTGACTTTTTGGATTCCTTTAATGAAATCTCCTACAAAAGAGGGAAAACTAATTAGACACTTAAATAAAACTCTTTAGAGCATCTCCAATAGGCTCTTTATTTGAGCAAAATTCTTTACTTTGAAGAGTCAATCCAAAAAAATGGTCTCCAACACACTCTCTATATTTTTATTTTAGAGTAGAGATTTGGTTTGACTCTCTAACGTCACTCTCCACTCTAATATATTTTCAATTCCCTATGCAAGATATTAATTGATGTATATCACTTTATTGAAAATGTTTTTCTCTTTCATAAATAACTAGAGGGAAATTTTGTAAAAAATAAAGGAGGCAAAAAATTAAGCATTAATGTTTATTGGATAAAGTAAAATAAAGATTAAAAATATCAAGAGTCTATTAGAGTTGTACAAATTTCTTCACTGTTTATATTTAAAGATTCTTTAAGATACTATTTATTGTACAAAAGATGCTCTTTAGAATAAAGAGTACTATTGGAGATGCTCTTATTTGACTAGAATTAAACCAAAAATAATAAAATTATAATTAAAAATACTAAAGCTAAAATATTTCCTATTTAACTTAAATTCTACCCAAACTAAACTAATTAATTATTCAAAATTCATTAGAATTCAACTCAAGATATATGTAAAAATTACACACATCAAACGGGTTAGACTTAGGATTTTTTTTTTTTTTTTTGAGTAAAAGATTGGAGGCCAGAAATTGGAAAATGCACCGGAGCATCTTAACTAGGTTGACATACTCTTAGCGTTAGCATCACGCTTCTGTTGTCCAACAAATTAAATTAAAATAAAAAGAACTTACAAGAAGTTTCCAAACCTTACAAAGAAAAAGCCTAGCAAAACTGAAAAGAACATTGCCTACTAAAATCATTACAAATGAATTGAGAGAAAAATGATGGATAAGAAGACCACCATTGAAAAGAAGAGTGCAAAACTCCATGTTTGGCTAAAGAATCTGCAGCAGCATTTCCTTCTCTAAAAATGTAACTAACCCGGAAATTCATTATGGAAACTAGATGCAAGCATTGAAGCCATTTCTGTTGAAGCTTCCATGAAACATGATGAGATGAATCTCGAAATAAATGAACAACCATAAGAGAATCACACTCAAGCCACAAACTATGCCAACCCTTATCCCATGCTATCTGAACTGCACAAATGGCTGCTGCAATTTCAGTACAAAAAGCAAATTCATTCCCAACCCTGAATGCAAAAGAGCCTCGATGGAAACCTGAAGCTGTCCGATGAATACCACTAGCACTAGCAGTTCCAGGCATGCCCAAAGACGAGCCATCTGTGTTAACTTTGATTCAAGATGCAGGAGGAGGCTGCCAGGAAACATAAATTATCTTCGATGCATTACCAAGAATGCCATTAATATGTAAAAGCTTTAAAATTCGAAGCTCAACCATCGAGTTGAACATCCTACCAACCCAAAATAAATCACCATCTTTGATGGTTGTCCAAATCCAACGAAGAGCTAGATGGATATTAGGAGTATCATTGTCAAAGATAGCAGCATTTCTAATCCTCCATATTACCAAAATAGCATGGACAATGGCCGAAGTCCATAAAGCCAAAATTTAGGAGCTGAAGCCATGATTCATTGCGTCCAAAATTAATTCTACCAAAGAACGTAAGACTTGAATTCTCCTCCTAAAAAGGCTAGCAATAGGTTTCCAAATAACTGAAGAAAAAGGGCAGCCTATAAATAAACACCATCTTCCACATTAGCTTTACAAAGAACACACTGAGATGCAAATCCAAAACCCTTCCTCAATAAATTATCTTCAATGGGGAGATAATTCATTAGAGCTCTCCAACAAATCAAAGATCGAGAAGGGGACATAAATTCTTTCCAAATGAAAGAATGCTAAGAGATTAAATTCCTAGAAGAGCAAAGATGATTATACATGCTCTTAACTGTCAATTTGCCATCAGAAACTGATGTCCAAGCACATATATCAGATTCAAAATTAATAGGAGAAATAGCCAAGATGTTATCCTTTACCTCTGCATTCAAAATATACGAAAGTTGTCAGGAATCATTAGCTAACAATTGCGACACTTTATCAACCAAATGACACTGATCATGAGGAGCAATGCCAAGCTAATCCACAACAGTCGGGGAGATCCATTCAAATGTCCAAAAATTAAGCTCACAATTTTCCCCAATGAACCATTTTATATAAGACCGAAGTCTTGTATAAATAAATGTAATTGAACACCAGATAGAGGAGTGAAAGAATGAATCATAAGGAATACCTGAAGGGAAGAGAAATTTGCTCCTCATAGCCGAAATAGGATAATTGGTAGAGGTAATAAATTTCCAGGCCATTTTGCTTAACATAGCTTCATTTAGAGTCCTCAACTACTTAATACCAAGATCACCTTCTTTTTTTGAAGATAAATAATTTTCCATGGAACTGACACAAGCTTCTTTTCATTAGTAGAACCTGTCCATAGAAAGTTTCTCATACAACGCTTTAAAAGAGAGAGTAAAGAAGAAGGCCATCTGTATACTGCAAAAGAATGCAATAAAGAGCTAGTATTGACATATTGAATGAGAGTAAGCCTCTCAACCATAGATAAAGAAGACCCTTTCCACTTTGAAAATTTGTTGCAAATCTTATCAGCAATTGGCTTTAATCATTTCCTCTTAGGAGCTCCAATAAACAGAGGAACACCCAAATATATAAAAAAAAAAAAAAAGGTAATGAACCCCTCTTCATGTCTACAATTTGCCAAATTTTATGGATGCGAGCTTCAGTAATGGACTTACCAAAATAAATTTTTGATTTTGACCAATTGACATGTTGCCCAGAAATTTGCCCATACCGAATGAAAACATCATTAATTGCTTTGATATTTCGCAGAGATGCTTTACCAAACAATAACACATCATCAACATAAAGGAAATGCGTAGGGAAGAAAGTATTCCTAGTGTGAAGCATTGTTATAATATCTCCCTGAGCAACCTTAGTAGAAATTAATCTACTAAGAAAATCTTTAGCAAGACAAAACAACAAAGGAGATAACAAATCACCTTGTCTAACTCCCCTTGAATAAGGAAAATACCCCTGCACTTTTCCATTGATCATGATAGAAAGCCTTGATGAAGAAAACAAAGCCAAAACCCAATCCCTGAAATGTAGAGAAAAACTAAAAGTTTCCAAGACATCAAGTAAAAAATTCCAATCTATCGTATCAAATGCCTTGCGAATATCAATTTTCAAAGCCATATTGCCTCCAAAACAAGTTTTATTCAAAAGATTAACCCTTCAGAAGCCCCTGTTATACAGTCAGCAATACTACGATCCTTTTAAAAACCAAACTGAGTCTGAGAAATAATTCTTGTTGCAATTAAGGCAAGCCTGTCAGCCAAAATCTTAGTAACAATTTTCATGTTGAAGTTACTAAGAACAATGGGCCTAAATTGCTTAATAGAGATAGCATCCACAACTTTAGGTATCGAAATCATATACTAGAATTAATACCAGAAGTAATAACACCAAAATTAAAAAAGCTATAGACAGCAGCACACACATCATGACTAATCAAATCCCAAAAGGTTTTATAGAATATACCAGTGAATCCATAAGGGCCAGGGGCACTATAGGCATCCATGTGAAAGACAGTATCTCTAATCTCCTCAGTAGTAGGACACCAAATTAGAGCCATATTCTCTACATCAGTCACCTCGGCAGGAATAACTGATTTAACCTAATTAATATCTGAAACCAAATTTAAATCGGCTTTAAAGAGATTCTTATAAAAATCAATAATATGATTTTTAATAATAATAGGATCATCAGTTAACAATCCATCCATTTTAAGATGATGAATGTCTTGATTGGATTTAGATCTGCCAAATTTCTGATGAAAGAAAGCAGTATTATGATCCCCTGTAGCCAACCATTTAATTCTAATGCGTTCCTTGAAGAAAATTTCTTACTGTTTCAAGCAAGTGTCAAGCCCTTCATGAGCTAACAATTCATGATGGAGAACCTCATCCGAAATGCCATTCAAAGCAATTTAGGCTTGAATACCTTGCATGGTTGAGCTCGCCCTATTAATTTTGTCATCCAAATGACCAAAAGTATCCTTATTCCATCTTTTCAAATCATAGCGCAACCGTTTCAGCTTGGCCCCAAGCAGCTGCATTGGATGAAGAGAATCAATATAAGACTACCAGGAATGAGCAATGAAATCCCGAAGACCTATGTGGGTGATCCACATAGCCTAGAAACGAAATCTAGGCACCAATCTCTATTGGGAAACACAACTAAAAAGTAATGATGAATGGTCAGAATGATGGCAAGGAAGAACTGAGCATGAAACCGCATTCCATTGATTAAAAATTTGAAAATGGCAAGGGCTCTATCCAATTTACAATCTACCCGAGAAATACCATGCCTACCATTAGTCCATATGTAGCTTGCACCACAGGTAGGAATCTCAAAAAGAGAACCATCATCAATGAATGACCAAAACTCTCTACAGGGTCCTAAAGCCGGAGCTCTACCTATTTTTTCATAAGCACCCAAGACTGCATTAAAATCTCTTAGCATACACCAACTAGAAGCATTAGAATGATGATTTAAGAGCTCAGTCCAAAGATGTACATGTGTGTTCCTCCATACACTACCATAAATAAAAGATAAGCTATATAAGGAATTATTAACCAAAACATCAAAAGAAACATGTTATTCATGAACATGAATTGAAGATGGAGTAGGGCTACTACAATTTGCCAAAACCCATATAGAAGGCAAACTACGATCATTATGGGCAATTAAAGAAAATTTAAATTATTCCAAAAAGAATTTGGAATCGAAATAAAATCCACCACGGCTCCACAAGACACACAGAATCCTAGGAATATTATCGATAAAAAGAAAAGAGAATTCTTTGGGTATTGGCATTACCCAAACCACGATAATTCCAGTAAAAAAGCTTCATAAATTCAACTTATCTAGTTTTCTGGCAACTCTCTTGGATAGAGTTGCTTTGTACTTTGAGTCTGTGTGGATGATTTTTTTTTGGTAACCGTAGTCTACTTTTGTTCCTCTATTTCTGTTTCATCAGCCCATATAAATTCATGTTCAAGTGAAGCATCATTTGTCATATTCGAGACTGAGTCATCAGTTCCATGCATAGCCAACAGCGGATCTTGACCATTTGCTTGCACATTTGAAGGATCATTGTTGTTAACAGATAAGTCCTTGCCAATGTTTTCTGAATTTGAAGTCTGCTCTTGCCCATCAATCACGACATTCTTCTCTTTCATATTAGAGGGAAGATCAATTACTGCATTAAAGTCGATAATGTTGAGGTCCTTGTCAATATCATTATTAGCAATAGTCGAGACAGGAGCCTGGTTATGCACTTCAACAACTGAATCATCATCATTAGAAGGCAGAACAACTACTGCAACTGAGGAATTAGGAACCTCGACGGTAATTGCTTGAAGGTGATTAAAAATATTCTGAACCGACACCGTTGTATTCTAATTTTCTTTTGGCTTCTAAATCTTGTGTGAACCCACTTTCTTAGCAATATCAGGGCCCTTTTTTCTTGCAACATCAGAACGAGCCACATTCTTATTCAATCTACAACTTTGCGCATCATGGCCAATATTTGAACATAGATTGCAATGCAGACGTAAATTCTCATAAACAACTTTGATGAAAAAGCTTTTCCCGATTCTCTCAATTAATAAATTCTCTGGCAAAGGGGAAGAAAGATCAACATCAATAAGCATTCTTGCGTAATGTCCAAATTTACCATTCATAGTTGTTGCATCAAGTTTTAAAGGAACCCCAACTCCTCTAGCAATGGGAGTTAATATCTTGGAATGACAATACTCCCATGGAAATTTATAAAAACGAACCCAAATCTGTGCATTGGATGATTTTTGAGCTGATGGATCAAAATCAGCAGTCCAACGTTACAAGCGAAGTATCCTCGATTTCAATGCTATTGGACCTTTACTCCACACCGAAGATTTTTCTGAACTGGAATTCAAGATCACATTATAATATCCACGACCCAACAATATGAGTTTTTAATTATTCAATAATCCCCATACTGTTGAAAGCTTACGTTTCAAATCTGCAAGCTTCAAAGGTGCATCTCCTTTTGATAAAACTAATCGGGTTATAAGAGCATTCTTATAAAGAGAAATCTGCAGCTCATATTGATTAATCAATTTTAATTGCAATGAAACCTCCCTTGTTAATAGCAGCTGATTCATTCGACTCATGAAGAGGAGAGTCCTGAACGTCAGTTGATTGTGCCATCCTTGTTACTGCAGTGTAGGAAGGTTTTGCCGGAGCAAACAGGTCTTTATGACCTAGAAGTTCCATATCGAAAAGAAAGGAGGCCAGGCGGCCTGACTGCGCCACCGGGCAAATGGAAATTGAGAAGAGTCCGAGGCGCAGCGGACTCTCAGGTATTTCAGAGAACTCTATATCTCTTGGAAAAGTAATTAAAACCAAGAAAAGTAACTAATTGTTAGACTAAGGATTAATATTTACAAAAATTCAATTTTCTTGACTATTTATTTATTTATTTATTTTTCAATTGATGAAATATTTCCATAATAGTGAAAAAAAAAATCTTTGCTGATACTAGTAAAAAAAATTAAGTAATGAAAATTTAAATACATAAATTTTTATTTTAATGTTATTTTCATTCATACAAATATTTTGTTCGGTTTTTTTTTTTTTTTTTTTTTTTTTGTAGTGTTCTTGATTAGCTAATATTTTTTGTGTTATATTTTTTCAGCGGAAGCTAACAGTTTCGGAGATACTTGAGATTGAAATTTTTGGGTATTGGAACTTTGTCTAATATGCTCAGCTCATGGATCTACAAACAAATTGTGAAGTGATAAAAAAACGCTCTAAATGAGCGACAGTCCAACCCTAAGTGGACTCCTCTTCCGCCCCTTCTTCCAGGGGCCGCCAATCTGCCGCCCTGGCCACCATGGACATCCTTAGCCATAAGGAGATGTTTGCTCCTTCTAAACCAGTAACGGAAAAGCTTTCCTACGCCAAAGCAGTATCTAGATCTACGATTTTGACAACTGATGATGCAACCACTTCAAACAAGGGCGGCTATGTTGCCATTAAAATCAACCAGCAAATTTATGAACAATAACTGGCACTTTGACAGCATGCCCTTACCCCTAGAATTATCTTTGCTAAAGGAGAGGCTTTATGGAAATTGTCTGATGTCAACAAAAAAAAAAATCTTGAAACTATGGAGTCTTTCCTCTAATTGGAAACTCATCTCCTTAGGCCGGGGTTTCTTTCATGTGATCATCAATTCAGCTATGGAGAAAAATTCAATATGGGGTCACAGATCAATTGCATTAAAGCCTAGCATTCTTCGCTTACAACCATGGACACCAGACTTTGATCCTGCAGTAGAGAAATCTACTACCACTCAAATATGGGTTCGATTTTATAAATTACCATGGGAGTATTGGCATCCAAAACTTTTAGCTTCAATTGCACAAGGAATTGGCATTCCTTTGAAGATAGACAATGCCACAGTTAATGGTGAATTTGGTCATTCTGGTCGTATCTTAATTGATTTAGATTTATCTAAGCAATTACATGAGAATCTTCTTGTCGAGAGAATTGGCAGAAGTTTTTTTATTGACGTTGTTTATGAGAAATTGCCCTCTTTCTGTCATGTTTGCTATAACATTGGTCATACTCCTTAGGATTGCCGATTGGCCAAAGCACATGTTGTTCCCAAAAACAAACTAGATAAATCTGATAAATGAAACAAGTTTGATAAAGCTTATGAACGACTCTAAATATGGAGGCCGAAATCTACTCCTGCTGATGTTCCTATTTCTAATGCCTTTAATACTTTAGAAACTGTAGTTGATGTGGTTTCAGATGTTAACCAGTAGTACCTTGCTGTAATGGAGGAAAATCAAAATATTCAGCAGCCATCAGTGATAAAAAATAATGCTATTGTTCAGGCGGAGGAGCAGCAATTCATCAAGTTGCTCGATAAAATAGATGCAATTATTGTGGCTCACAATCCTGATGTTCCCAGCCAGCTTATTTCTACAGTGCCTTCGGGTACCAATCATATCGCTTCAGATAATGATACGCAAGCCCAGGATGATTTGGAGGATTTAGAATTTAACGCCAATCAGTCTGCTAAGGATGCATTTTTTATAGACCAGCGTACATGCTCTGTCATACAACGAGATTCGAATCATGATAAACACATGAATCCTACTGCTCTTGATTTGATTCCATCTTCTGATCATGTTGATGCTTCTGCTCTAGTGGAAAGGACTGCCACTTCTCCTCATGATGATGTAGGTCCTCAACCCATTTTAGCTATTAATGGTCCACCGTCTACAGACACATTCAATGATGCCGATATTCATGCCAAGTTTGATGTTGCCCGTCAAGCTGTGGCCACGGCTCCATCTGTCAATGAGGATGAAAACTTCTCTAAGGCAAGGGTCTATTGGGCTGATATTATGTATACTAAAGAAAAGTGGACTACGGTGCAACGTAAAAAATCCCAATCCAAACAAAAATATAAGGTTACTCTGTCTAGAAGAATTTCCAAGCCTTCTTTGAAGCTTGATCTATGAAGGGTTTCAAGGCTTAGTGTTTCAGCATTTTTCTTATTTTTCTTGTTATTCTGCTATTTTTTATGTTTATAGCAGAAGAGTCCATTTTTGGTTTGCTTAGCTATGTTGGAGGCTTATGCCTCTTTTATTTTATTTTCTCTCTTTTCTTGGTCTCTATATTTCTTTTTCTCTTCATTTTTAATAATTCTTGGACTTCAGAATGATTTATGAATTCCAACCTTTTACTTAATATGTTCAGCTCATGTAACCAAATGTAATGGGACATGACATGGTTTTGTGGCTTCTTCATCATATTCTATTCAGCTTGGCTTGATGCTCAACGGAACTTGTGTGTAATCGTTTGTACGTTCAAGTGATTGTATTGTGTTTCCAACCCATTTTACTCAATCCATCTTTGTAGTTCAAATGATTGGTCTTGAGTTTCCATTTTACTCAATCTAAATTAGCTGCTCTTGTTTATTATTGCTAATTCAAATACTCCCTCCGTCCCATAATATTTGGCAAAATTTCCTTTTATGGATGTCCCAAAACTTTGTCCACTTTCCATTTTAGAATGGAAGTTGATTAAGCAAATGTCTATAACACCCTTATTAATTACATTGATAATACCACTAATTTTGACTTTAAATACATATGTTTAATAAATATGGTGAAGTTCCAATGCAATTTTATTTGAATATATTACTCATCACTTTTTTTTTAAACTATCCATCTTCTTCTCTCTAAAATTAAACAATGAAAAATCAAAACTCCAAATCTCTCAATACCCCAAATATGAAATTAGAAAATAAGACTAAAAACATGTCAATAATCAAATTAATATTTGTGCTAAGATTAAACATAATTTCTCTATTTTGGCGGGATTGTTATAGATTTTCTTAAAATAGAGCAATTTTTTTGTCAAATACTAGTGCAAAACCATTTTTTGGCGGCATTTTTTAATTTTTTTGTTACTAAAGTGACGTTTAATACAGTAGTATTTGCATACTAATACAAGATAATTTCATTAAGTAGGAGTATTAAATACTAGTGCAAAACCATTTTTTG
>CATIWK010091754.1:0-11439 GCA_949634005.1 Mallotus japonicus
TAATTTGAATTTTATATTTATTTATTTTTTAAATTGGAGAAGAACCGATCTCCGAACCGATTTGACCCGAAAATTTTAATTTGGAGAATAACCGATCTCCGAACCGAATTGAACCGAAAATTTTAATCTCCGAACCGAACCAAACCAAAAATTTGGAGCAATTCCTGAGCCTTAATTTTTAAATCTCCGACATTTTGGGACAGGTCCGGAGAATTTGAAATCTCCGGACCGACCCGGACCGTGCACACCCCTAATGGTGACGAATCGATATTATCGTCACTAAATGTGAACAATGGAGACGAATGAGTTGTGTCACTAATTTTTTCAACTAATTAGTGACGAAATATAAAGTCGTCATCAAAAGGAATATTTTGTGACACTAACTATCATCATCAATTACTATCAATTTGTCACTGAAAGATTTTCCCCCAAAATTTTGGTACAAATTTCTACCTCTAAAAATTAAAGTGACAAAATGTTTTAAATCGTCATCAAATATGCAATATAGTGACGATATAAAATATTAACAATGACAAAAACAAAGCTCGTTACAAAATTGAATGTTATAGTGACGATTATGAATTTCGTAATCATTAGTTAATAAATTGTGATGAAATTTTATGCGTGGCAAAGAAATTCGTCATAAAATGTGTTATTTCTTGTAGTTAATCACATGTCAACTTTGCAAGCATGGACAACTTTTTAGGTAATATGTTTCTATCTAATCATGCTTTAAATTTTGCACTAAACACTATTGATGTTTTGAAATTGGGGAACTGGATACTTGACACAGGAGCTTCAAATCATGTGTGCAAAAAATTATCTATTTAATAATTTGAAACCTGCCTTAGATCCTTTATCTGTTTTCTTGCCTGATGGGTCTATAAAAATAGTTCACCAGTATGGAGCAAGCAATTCCTCACGACTAGCACTAATTCCTTAGAGCCAAATGCAGATTCTTTAGTGTCGAGATTTTGCACGATCAATGAGGGCTTTCACTACAACATCATGTCCGTGCCTTGCTGCCTTGTGCAATGGAGTTTCACCTTTTGTATTATTTTGAACCAGCAAGGATGGACAATTGTTGAGGATTTGTTCCGAGAATGAAATTAACTAATCAATTCTTTCTTGAAGGCATAGTATTGGAGAAGAAAAGCATCCAACATACATAATAAATAACTAATAATTGCATATTGTATTCCTCCACCCCATCTTTCTATTAAAAAATTATAAATTACTGGTTCGATTCCTTCTTATTGGATAATGCTGAAAGTTTTTGATTCTTTTAATAGTTTACGTACATCAGTTAGGCTGTGGGCAGTGTTTGGATTAATGACAATAAACGACATATATGATTAATTTGTGGGGAATTTTGGAAATTTTTGCCTGGGTGTGTATGTATTTTTGTTGATCACCATGAATAAATGGTAAGGATTAGATAAAAATATCTCTTATAAATAGATGATTATAAATATGTGTTTTAAATATTATAAATGTCTATCAAAAATATTATTGTTGATGGTTAGAAGTATAATACTTAATTTTAATGTTTAATATTTAATATTTAATTAATAAAAATTTGATAACTATTTTATAATTTATATTATCTTCTCCTTCTATTTTGTGGGGAGATTTAGCTGAAAATGAAGGAAAAATTATGGAGAAAGAAGTTGATAATCATCCATTGTTAGCATTATCACAAGTCAAGGTTTCTATCTATGAAGGTAATATTATTCACATTATTAATGGTTTTTTTTTTATAATTTATATTTATTACATATTTTATTAAATTAAATAAGTTAGGTCATTTTCAAGTGTCAACAAATGCTGCAACTACAATTGAAAGTTTGACTCGGCTAGTCAAATTTCGTCTCGGCTCGTTTCGTTTAATAATAATAATAATAATATAATAGTATCACTACTTGTATTTTTAATTGATATTAATAATTCTGTTCAAATATCTCAAGAAACTCCATATACATTTTTTTAAATTTACACATTTTCTCAATCTTAATTAATTTGAAAAAATTAAATAAAAATTATTAAAATTGAAATATTACTGAAAAATTTATCGAAATTTTAAAAATTTACTGATCCATTTTACCAATAAATCTTTAAGATCATTGGTATATTGCAATATTATAAACAATATATTAGCAATGCATGCATTTAAATAGAATTACTTTATTTAAATCTACACCACTGATGTCAAATAGTACATGTTTTCCTCCAGCCATGTCTCTAATTAAAATATCAAAACAAAAAGTCACAAGTTGACAAAATATTTATGAGTAAACTGTATCTATGAACAGTTATTAGATTGTGTATTGTTGGAAACTACCATTAGTTACACTTTTTTTTTTTTGGTCAATACCATGAGTTACACTTTTATTTTCAATATGGCTAGATTAATTAATTGATGGCTGTGAGTGTCAAATATAACATCTCAATTGGATTACGGCTGATTGATAGTTATGAGTAAAACCATATGACTAGATGTAAGACACATAAGGTAAGTATAAAACATTTGGCTAATGACAATAAAACAACTAATTTTATCATTTAAATCTAATCATTGAGTGTATTACACCCAGTGTAGGCAAGCATATCCCTTTTACTTTACTTGCACTAGTCGGTTTTATTTTGTAATTATTAACTAGCTTGAATTCAATCTTCTTTCATGTTAATAAGAATTAAAATTGAGTTTTCCGCTCTTATTTTATTGCTTCTGAAGTAGTATTTTCAGTTCCACTTATATTAGAAAAACTTAATTTATCAGTTTCAACTCATTTTAGTGAAGTGTTGTAATACATTCACCAATTTAAGTTCATGTGTTGTGAAGTTTAATTTTCACAAGTTAATCTGTGTCCTCGAGAATTCTATTTATTTTCTGCTGGTTTTTCAACTGTTGGTTGAGCTTCCTTATTCTTGAGGGGCATGTGTAGCTAGGTTTAGCTATGTACTGTGTGAGTTCATTTTTTGTTTTTCAAAATTTTTTTTCTTCCATCTTTTCTTTTGTTTTTCAAACAAGCTTTGCTTTTGCTCCTCCACCCAAACTAACATATGACAACTATTCTAGATGTGCTATCAAGAATCTGTCAAACATGATCAAAGCTTAGGGCTGGCAATTCATGTCAGCAACTTATAAAAGGGTCATACTAAGATAGAATATATATCACTAAAAAAGTCAATTTAAATATGACCTGTTTAACTCATTATGTTAAAATTTTAAATCCAAATTTAGACACGCTTATGAAATAAGTTACACGACGAGATCCATTTAACATGTTTAAAATATATTAAGATTTAAAAATAAAATTATTAAAAATTTGTTAAAATACAATATAGTAAATAATATTTCAATAAAATATAAAATTACATAAATAAATTATTTAAATATAATGTAATATACAAATATTAATAAGGTTACTTGGAGCAAGTTAATCTGTGGGGTCAAAGCACTATACCAAGGTAAAGTTTTATTAGCTAGTTAGCAATACGTAATAGACTTCGAACGAAAAAGATAATTCAAAAAATGGAGAGTGATCACTTCTTTAAACTGTAGTCTATGTGATAATGCTGATGCAGATTTGGAGCATTTGTTATTCAGTTGTGCTTACTCTCAAGAAACATGAAAACAAGTTCTTTGTTGCTGTAATATTTCATTTGTTCTTCATTATATATAAAAAAATTAAATATGTACGAATTTTAAGTTACTTTATATACATATTTTTATATACATATATACGTCTGGCGTCGAAGTACCTTTCATATATTTTGTTAATTGCATAAATGAATCAAATGAAATTTTCAAGATTTGAACTGTGATCACTTTCTTTTTGAAGCAATGAAATATTTGGTCGATGGTGCAGCTAAAAATCGACGTGCTTGAGTTTGACATATATATGTGTTTTGAATTTGACGCAATGACATATTTCCTTTGGTTTGATTGCTAAAAGAAAAAAAAGAAAAAAAAAAAAACTTTTACGGATTATGATAATGCTTACTGTTTCTAATAGAAAAGTAGATGTGAAGTGGATTGGATCAGATCGGAGCTTCTTTTACCACCTCCTATCTTTTATTGCGTCAAATCATTGTTTAATGAGAAGGTTAATTTGTAGGCTGATTGGCCGTTCAGAGGGAAAATTGGTATATAATCCGTTTTTTTTTTTTTAAATAAGAAAATAAACAAAGACAGGGCACAGTGAAGAGCTCAGTTTGATCGAAAGCTCACATAATAATTCTAATTTAAGTTAATGATGTTTCTGAAAGCATTCATAAATTAACTAAGTCATTGGATATTTTATCTAACTACGGCCCTTCACTGGCATAATTTTTATATCAAAATTATAATCCAACTAGCTCTTTTTTTTCGTAGAGTTTAAAAATATTTCCATTATATTTTATTCAATTCCACTAAAAAATTTATTTCATTTTCAAGTGAATTACAAATAAATTTCGCAGTTTATGGATTCATTTTCAAATGAATTTTTATTAATAAAGTGTGTTTAGTTCAAATAAATAGTTTATGGAATTCATTTCAAATAAATTTCATATTTTGTTATATTATGTTTGGTATAAATTTAAAATTCATAAAGACACATTAATTTACATTGAGTGTGTTTGATATAAATGAATTCCCTAAAATTTTGTGGAATTGATTTGTAATTCCAAATTATGTATGTTTGATTTAAATGAACGTGTTATAGAATTCATTTGCAATTCCAAATTTTTAAATTTGTGGAATTAATTTAATTATATCAAATTCTAACAAAATGGTTGGAATTTTCAAATGGATTCCACAACATTTAGGTCTATATTTCTAAATGATTAAATTACCCCCTCATTTTTTTTTCTTTTCAAAAACATCTTTGGTATTTTTTGACCAAAATTAAAAAATTAATTTCCATTATAGATTTATACCAAATAAAATATAAAAAATATGAAATTCATTTAAAATGAATTCCACAAACTATTTGTTTGAGCCAACACACTTTATTAATAAAAATTAATTTGGAAATGAATTCTATTTGCAATTCATTTGGAAGTGAAATGGATTTTTTGGCGGAATTGAACCAAATATAATGCAAATTTAATTAGGATTCACCAACTTTATTTATACATAATTCAAGGCTAGCTGATCTATCCTATAAATAACATGTCTAGTGGAAAGAAAATGCTTGCTTCAGTTGATAGAAACAAATGAAGAAAAAATAGCTAGTGATATGACACAAGTAGCTACTCCAAGGCTTGAGGAATGGGGTAACACAACTAAGGTGCCAGCAGTGAATGCTACAACCATAGATGCCATAGCAATAATGATGAGAATTCCAATCAAATCAGTAATTTTTGACATACATCCTTCTCCTGCTTTTGTGTCCTTCAAAATGAATGGACACATAAGAACTGGAGAGTGCTAATGCAATAGCATCAGTGATAATAAAGATTTTGAAGGCTGCTTTTCCTGCTAATACCGCCATCCCTTTTTCATCTTTGTAACCACCAGGTAAGGTAAATCTTACTGCAAATGATACTGTTGCTACTATTAGATCTGCTTCTTTGGTTTTTTCTAGTTTTGAGATTTTCTTAACATTCACCAATCAATCCTTTGCTTTGATTGAATTGCGTTAGCTTCTTTTGTACCTTGCTTTCTCCAACATTTTTTTTGTTGATCTCTACATATAAATGCCAACATAATTAATGACACTTATTGTATAGTGTATAATCTGGTTTTTAATTATTAGTCTAATGGTAAGATATTTGCTTCAAGTTATTAGGAGATCCGTGACTTTATATTAATTTGTGTTGATTAAATTTGCCATACCTTGAATGTTCTTTAATTCTTGTTACTACATCCGAAGAAGTCAAGTTTTGCCTATTAACAACCTTCTTATCGACTAGGAGGTGCCTTATTTGAGCATTATTGTCCATGCAATAAGTAGCAAGCTAATGGGTAAGGGTGTTCCCATAATCATGTCTCTAATTTTGTTGAAGCATTTGGAAGAAAGACCTACATTGTAAAGAAAAGAGAAGAAAAAGAGTCGTATAATTTAAGAGTTGGAGACACTTAAAATGGCCCAAGCCATTGTTATTCAAGAGCTCAAGACTGAGTTTGGTCCGATATGAGATGGAGAGTTAGTATATTTGGGCCATAAAAAAAATTGGATTCAAGAGCCCAAGACTGAGTCCGGTAAGGGCCAAGATATTGAAGAAGAATAAGAAAAAGACCGAGCTTCTTATTCTTATGAGCATAAAATGGATTTGTCATACCGGAGTCAAGGATTGGGTGGAAAAACTGTTTAAGTAAGGAAGGGAACGTCACTCTCTCTAAGTCAGTTTTCGTGGACCCTCCCCCAATAGACCAATGCCATTCAGATGGTAATAGGAGAAGAGAAGACAAGACCCATTATGGGGGGCAGTTTCCTTAGGAGCAGGTTGAAGAAACTTCAAAGAAAGGGAATCCCAAAAGAAAGACCTAAAGAACTCTGGGCAATAGTCATCTCCAAAATACCAAAAAGCTATTGAAGAGATTGGCCACCATGCCCTAGCAAGAAGACCGAGTCTGGGCCAAGATATTGAAGAAGAATAGCAAGAAGACCGAGTCCAGTTGGTAGAATAGCAAGAAAAAGTCTATAGTTGGACAAAATAAAAAGATAAGCCTAATTGTATGAAGGAGCTTATAGGTCCAAGATATTGAAGAAGAATAGCAAGAAGAAGTCCATAGTTGGACAAAATAAAAAGATAAGCCCAAGACCAGTTGTATGAAGGAGTTTATAGTTGGACAAAATAAAAGGATAAGCCCAAGACCAGTTGTCAGACTTGTCCCATTTGAATGTTTACATTCGTCAGCATCACATTTTTCTAGGTTTTAGTTGTGTATGTAATCTGCAAATTAAGCATGGACCAACAGTAGTGGTGAAACAAGAAGCTCTTTTTCTTGTGATAAAATTTATTTCCAGCAGCCTCCTTTTTTGACTATTGAAATGCATGGAGTGGTTGCAGCTTCATGTAAATTCCAATTTTAAGTTTCATACTTTGATGTTCATGTAATATGTAGCTTGAAGTTGCAAAAACTTCATCAATTAATTAGGCAGCAATATTATGCCTTACTTGGTCATGCTTGCTTTCAACTTCAAGATGATGGATGTATTAGAATTTGATTACCCTTATTGATCCCTTATTTTCTGTGTATGGGAATGACTTCAATATTGTTACATGGGCCAATTGTTGATTAAAGAGGGACGATCTCTAGAGATGTCCTTTGTTGAATTATGGGAAGCTAGTTTGAAGGATAATATGCTAGGGTTGCAAAAGCTTGCCATGACCCGTATCGTAGTCTTTTCCTATGCGGCCATCAATGAAGTTGCTTTGCTCATAGTTGGGCTCATGTTGCGTAATGTCATAATAATCTTTTGGACATTTCCATGTATGGAAAAATCATAACTAAAGATGATGGGATAACATTGTGTACAAAAATTGGAATGTGATATATCTTTGAGCATATGCATGTTGCATAATTATGTGCCTCTAATTAGATGTGAAGTGCGTAAATAAGATTTATCAGTTTTAATGAAGAGTGATAGAATAGTGCTTGATATATGCATATAATATGAGTTGTGGAATTTGTTTCCCACATATGGCGCCACTTGATAACTTCAAAATTAATTCAGCTATGGAACTTGCATGCATGAGAAGAGTTAGGTAAACTCGTGAGATTTTTTCCACAAGGACTCCGATGCTTAAGTTAGTATTGGTATGAGAGAATAAATAGAATGCATAGAATGTTAGGAATATTGAGAATATGAATAGAATGAATGAGTTGAGAAGAAAAGAGAGTTATATATAGAGATATATAGCTCAAATGTGGTTGGATTAGGACTCCTACTTTTGTCCTTTAGGACTAGTCTTTCTTATTGAGGAAGAAGTAAACTTTCTTTAATTTTCCATATGAATTTGAAACTCCTCATGAGTTTTAAAATGTTGGGTGTGCATTCTGAATCTAGATAATGATATGGCATTGTAGACACCCAATTTCAGAATAGCTGAGTATCGATGTGACGAAGAACTCCGATGATGAGAAAATTATAAATAAGTCTCGAAATATTTGAGTTTCAAAATCTCGAAAAGGCTTGATTGTGTTTCTAAAGTATTTTAAAGGACTCAATTGAAAAGTTTTGGTTTGTATAGGGACCTTTTTTTAATTAAAATTTGAAAATCGGAAGAATGGATTTCCTATCAAAAATCCAGAATTCCGATCGGAATTCCAGATTGTCGATCGGCAATCCAGACTTCCGGTCGGAATTTAAATGCGTTGTTTCATTTTTTTCAGTGTTTTAATGTAAATAAAACTCATTTATCTCAACTCTAATTGGTTCAGTGATGAGATAATGACTGTTTTAGGTGATGATTAAGCAATTAACTCCTAGTTAATTGTTGAAGTTATCAGAGAAAGAGTCCCTCACAAGAGAAACTCGATCTCTTGAGGCAGCAGCTGCTTAGGTTTTTTTTTTATTTCCCTATATAAACTAAGTTTGAGTTTTGAAGGAGGGGATTTGATCCGAGGAAAAAACCAAGTTTTCTCTGCAAATAATTCATTCATTCACGGCAGGAAAAACCAAAAACAAGTTTTCTTCTTTTCTTTAAAAAAGCCTTCTGCAAAAGACTCAAGCACACACAGACATAGAGACTTGAAGTTTTTTACTGGTTTTAGAAACACAGCTGCCTTCGGGGAAGTAGAAGTTAAATATCCAGACTTATTCAATACAGCAAACGGTGAAAATCATCTACTCTGAGGAGCATATCAACACTGCATCAATCACTCAACGTTTTTCCTTCTTTTTTCATTCTTTTGTTTTATTTTTATTTTGATTAAGTTTCGTTTTCTTTCAAATTAATTTTCTTTTTTTATACATTTGCTAATTAATCTTCTTTTGTTGTTTTTTTTTTCATATATTTTGATGGAGGGGGTGACTTAAATCCACAAATCAAGTGTCCTAAGAAATCATGGATATGAATTCCATGATTAATTAGTTTTAGGTTTTTTGTTTTTTTTTGTTATATTTTATGTATTTTATTATTTATTGGTTTGTGTTCACTTTTATTGTTATTTATTGTAGATCCTTGTAATAGCCCCAATAGTGGGATAATTAATGAAATTATATGTGTGGATGTGTGTTTTGTTTTGATTAATTAATTAGTAAATTAGGTTCATTTGGTAAATCTAATAAAATTAATGATGGCTTTAAATTAACTCTTAGGTTGGATGTTAATTAAAATAGGGTTAGAAATCATTTATGCATGTTTTAATTGTTTTATGTTGGTTATTATAATTTACTTGTTTTGTTTATTATGTTTTATGCTTATTTATTAATTTTATCGTTTGCATGTTTTAAATTGTTATTTTTAAAATCTTTTTATGTGTTATTTAGTTTTGCTTTAATTTGATTTATTGATTTTATTATTTGTTTTGTTTTATTTGTTTTTTCCTTTGTTGTTAGGGTTTTTAGGTTAATTAGATTCACTTTTAATTAATTAGGTTTTTTAGGGTTAATTAATAAAATTGATTTTAGGTTCATAATTGATTAGATTTTAGTCTAGGAAGCATTTTTAGGCCCACTTAACTAAATTAGACTTAGGCCCACTTTAGTTAATAATATTAATTAGACTTAGCCCATTAAATTAAACCCTTTTCATAATTTATAGAGCTAGCCCATTTTTAGAAATAAAATAAATAGATTTAGGCTCACTAATTTAAGCTTTCATAACATGTAAACTTAGCTCACTTTAATTAAAACTTATAGATTAGACTAACCTAGGGTTTATATGCTTTGAATGTTTGCATTGCTTATGTGTAATTTCATGATTAGTTTGCCTTTGGGATTTATGGATGTTTAAATTGGGTTTTATGAAATTGCATGTAAATAGAGGATAAAATAGTGATTAATAAAATAATTCTAAAAGAACATGAGACTAAAAGAAGTTAGTATTCCGAATCCAGAATTTCCTGGTTGTGGTGCTAGCTTTCTTTTATAGAATCGAGTACCACCTCCGATTTTGTCCCAGTTATTACCCTGGGTGGCGACTCCATCATCTCCACGCTATATCTTTGTGATATAGTAGTGTGTTCCCTAGTGCCCTGAGCTGAAACAGTGTCACGGTTGCAAGAAACTTGGGCGCTCACTAAACCCCACCGTCTACAGGTGGTATGGGCAAAAGTAGATTTGCTGTTATGGATTTCTAAATAGAAGGTTAGGGAATCAGGTTTGAATTTTAGTGAATCTAACAAATCAAATTAACCTTTTGAGGAATAAGAAAAGAAAAGAAACTGAAGGGAAGGGAACAAAGGAAATTAAATTCACATTTTGTGAATAAGAAAGATAAGAAACTGAAAAGAAGAGAAAATGAAAAGAAAAAAAAAAGGAGCGTTAGAGGCTGGAAGCACGAAAATGAGAGGAAAAAAAATAGCGTGAGAAGGTGGAAGCAGAGAGAGCCACGTGCTCTAGGTGGCAAAATTCATGTACTCAGCTATTATATATTGTATATAGATTATTATTATTAGGAAAAATTACAAATTTTGGTGTCTGAACTTTTCAATTTTTCCTTTTTTCTTTTTGCAATCAAGTGACTGAAATTTGAAAAACCATACCAAATAAGTATATCCGGCCAATTTGATGTTGACTGTGTGCATAGTCAAATGAAATGGATCTCACTTTTATCCCATTCATGTGCCATGTCATATGCCACATATACTATGTTAAGTGAAATACATAAATAATCTTACATTAGGTTATGATGAGACAAAATTAACCTTAAGAATATCTAAAGACAAAATTAACCTAGCAATTGAGCTTGAGTGTTTGGTTCATTGTTAGCTAAGTGGAGAGGAAATCTTCTCTGCAACGAGAGAAAAGAATACGAGAATAAAAACAGAGGTGCAAAATCAAATTGTTAGCTAACTAGAAGATTTATAAGCAACAAAATCAAATCCTTTGGTGTCGGTTTTGATAATGGCATATAGCTAAAGGTAAAATTGGAAGTTCTTTGTTAAAAGGTACATATTACAACTCATTATACTGATAAAATCTTAGAAAAGAGACAAATCTTTGTGAAATATTAAAAGTGCACCCTCTTTTACTTTATCTCTTAATCCCACCAAAGATTTAACTTTGTTATATTTTTATATCACATTACCTTGGAATGATAAAGTGAAGAACTTTATTAAAGTATTTTTCTTTTTTGTTATATAATCTGATTTTTTTTTTGTCTTTTAAACTTTATTTTGTCAGAATGGAACAACACATTGTTGACATTTTCTATGGTGGGTCTTTTTTATATGAAAAGAATGATGTTGGTCTGGTTTATATGGAAGGTTGTAAGCATGAAATGGCAATAGATGTGAGCACTTTTGTCCTTAATGGTCTAGTAAGTGCAATGTAGGTA
>CATIWK010091846.1:0-11731 GCA_949634005.1 Mallotus japonicus
ACTACATAAATTATAATAACATTTAAATCATTAATTTTCATAACTATTCTATATTTTGTTAAGATCACATTATCTTTATATTTTAAAATATTCTAACAACATATACAAATTTTTATTAACATATAACTTAAAGTTCATTATATATATATATATATATATTTAATTTAACTACAATTATATTATTAACTTACATTATAATTTTATTTCTAACAACAATATACAACTATAAATTATGTATTAACTATTGTTTAACTAATGTCATATACAAAATTTATATTTACACTAATATTAAATATGAAAATAAATATTAGAAAAAATTTAAAAACATACCTTATAATATATTCATTGTTGAATATTTTCTCAGGGAATAACACCACACGAATATGAAAAGAAGAAAAATATACACAAAAAATAAAAAAAAAATTAGGAGAATGAAATGAGGCCGAGAGAAAAAAAAATGAAGAAGAACAAGAAGAAAGAAAAAAAAGAAGCTCTGTATGATGAGTATGAGAGGTGGTGGTAGCTATTGAATATAAAGAGTAATAATGTGAGAAAAATTATTGAAGTTTTCTGTATAATAGTCATTCATGCGTCTATCAATATCAGAAAGTCAGTTATATAATTGCATGGTTTCAATTTTTTTTTTATATATTTTTGATAATGTCCGCCAGTTTAACTAGCGGACATCATCAATTGTTAGCATGTAGGCTGGTCAGTCTAAGCTCAAGCTTAGACAAGAAGACTCAAAGTCTTCCTGAATTTTGCAGACAGCCCGTGAGCATGAACAACATCTGTTTTTTTTTTTTTTACTAATGTCCGCTAGTTGAACTAGCGGACATCTCATTTTTTTCACTATGTCCGCCAGTTGAACTGGCGGACATCTTTATGTCCTTTGGTTTGCATGTCCTTTTATATGTCCTTTTTTTTCTTTTTTTTTTCAACTATTTGCTTTTTTTTTTTGCTGGACATCTATCTTTATGTCCTTTGGTTTTGTATGTCCTTTTTATGTCCTTTTGCTTTTTAATCTTTAATTTGAAATGCAATTTTTTTTTTCACTATAACTGGCGGATCTGAATTTTTTTTTTCACTATGTCCGCCAGTTTCACTGGCGGACATCTGAAATTTTTTTTTTCAATATGTCCGCTAGTTTAATTGGCGGACACATAGCAGATTTTTTTTTTTGGGGAATAACTTGTCCTCTAGTATTTCCGCCACTTAATGTGGCGGAATAGTAGTCTGACTTTTTTTTTTATTTTTGAATTAACTTTTTACCCTAAAGTTGGAAATATTTTGAAAACCACCCTAAATTGGGAAATAAAATTTTTTTTTTACCCCAAAAAGGGAAAAAGCCCGGATTAGGGAGTGTGGGAGAACAATTCTTATACCATGGACCTCTGTTCATATTACAATATGGAAAAAAGGTCTATTAACACCTACGACAGCGTTTTTTTTTTTAATGACGTTTCAACACATTGGACTTCTTGTTGGAACCATATATGATACAAGAGCCTGTGATAATACAGGAAGCGAGTCTTGATATATCTTATGCAAGCAATCTTCATCTCTATCTTAAACAATCATCCCCAGCAACCCAATTGCTTCTGTTGCCAATAGCAATTCTTTCACAAAACCAGCAGCCGTTTCTTGGCTTGGCATCATCAGTAGTAGTATGCTTGTGTTTTCTTGTCCTAACTATATTGGCATTCCCAAGAGAAGTGTCATTATCATGTGAAGTGATACCAGGGCCCAAATCAATATTCCAAGCCCAAAGTCAATATAGGCCCAAATGCATCGGCTCGGCCCAGAAGACGAACCGACATGGCAACCATCATCATCATCAAGAGCAACCATCTTCTCCCGTTGCTTTCTTGTTAACTTGATCATCTTGGAATGTGTATTGTATTGTAATTTATACGAGATGTTTCGGGTTTGTAGAGAAACTATAAGTTGAGATGGAAACATTAAAACAACATTTTATATTAAACATAATTAATACTATTATTAATATTAATATTAATATTAATTTTAATTTATTAAATAAAAATATAAATAAAAATTAATATTAAATAATGTATCTTCATTACTTAACTAGTAAAGTTCATTATATAAAATATATAGATTCATTACTTAAATAATGTAGGTTCATAATATAAAATATGTAGGTTCATTAGATAAAAAAAAAACTAAACAAATGAATTTAGCAAACAATATATTAAAATTATAATGAACCTCCAATCAATAATAAATGAACCTCTGCATTACAACTAATGAATATGAATTTATAACACACATAAAACGTTAAAAAAATGTAAGTTCATTACTTAACTAGTCTAGGTTCATTAACAATAAACTATAGGTTTATTACAACTTGTCCACAGGTTAATCAGTTTAAAATAAGGTTTATCAATTTTTAGTTAATATTAATATATTTAATTAATAATATTGTTATCAAATTCTAACTATTAATTATTAATTAAGATTCATTACAACTTTTAATTACTAATTATTAATTATTAATTAAGCTGCCATCTATTTCGTTGCCTTCTTGCCTAACATGGGTGCAATTCATTTTGCTGCACAAAAGGGCCATACATGGGTGCAATTAATTTTGCTGCATAAAAGAACCATTTAGAAGTTGTCCGGACTCTGCTTTCATCTGAGGCGATCTCTAAAAGCTTTCTGGCTTTTCTTGTCCTCGTGGCCAAGAAACGAGCTGGTTGGCTCTTCGTGGTGTATTATGTCTAGAAGTGTTTTATTCATCATAGGTGACCTGTGTGATATTGGTGGTGGTGCTGTGTATGATGATAGTGGTGGCAGTGGTTGCCTTTCTGCATCTGATCCAAGAATTGCATCCAATGTTAAACCGGAGAGGCCTCTGCTATTGTTGTCTACGACTGGCATTTGTGCTAAAACAAGAATTGTTTTTTTACTATACACACGTGTGATGGATCCCTGGTCCATATTGCAATATGGATAGGGGTCCATGATATAATTTGCCTGTGGGAGAAAGGGATCCTACCAGCTCATCCCACGAGTTTGGGTTTACCCCACGCACATGGGATGGTTGACCTATGCACATGGGTTAATGATCTATCCTCGTGGGTTAATGACCCACTTTCATGGGTCATAACCCACACTTATGGACCAGGAGCTCACAACCCACACTCGTGGGTTGTACAATCCACACTTGTGGACTTCTGATTCTATAAAATCTAAATTTTTATCTTTTTGGGACTTTTTGAGGAGAGACTCAAAAATTACTTTTAGAGAGAGAAAAAGGCACTGAATTAGGATGAATTTATGACTGAATTTTGACTAATTCTCACTCTAAATCCCTTGCAAATAATGTGAACGACTCATAGAGACCCCTACCCAAAACATCGAAAACCTCTTTTTTTGTTCATTTTAGGATTTTTTAGCATTCCTCTAACCAAATCAAGCATCATCTTGTCAAAACACGCTCATAGGGTACACCACAATCCCTCTGAGGATTCTTAAATCATTTTATATAAAATTTTGCATTTTCATAATGATTTTCTCTTCTTCTACAATTCTCTTTTATTTTTAGCATTTTTTTGTTTTTTGCATTTTTAGGATTTAATTTAATTATTTTGTGGTATGAATGTGATTTTTATGTTGATTGAAGTAGTATCAGATATGTTGAAGGAGTGGGAAGTTCGGGATGAAATTTTGGGGGTGTTTGTTGCATTCTTGTATTAATTTTGAATTTTTGTCATATTTGCATCATTTTTCATTATTTCTTCTCCTTATATTAAAATAAGCATTTTGGTGCTAAAATGCATATTTAGCTCTAAAAATTGCATTTTGATAATAAAAACAGCATTTTAGCATTTTTACTATTTTTATTAATTTTTGTGATTTTATTTTTATTTTTGCATTTTTGTCATAAAATCCTTATTTTTATGGTGGAAATTTCATTTTTAGCACTTTTGCTATTTTTATTAATTTTTGTGATTTTATTTTTATTTTTTCATTTTTCATCATAAATCCCTATTTTTATGATGGAAATTATATTTTTAACGTTTTGCCATTTTTGTTAGTTTTTTGTGCTTTTATTTTTACTTTTACATTTTACCATAAAAATGGAAATTTTTATGGTAAATATTACATTTTTTTAGCATTTTTACTATTTTTGTGTTTTTATTTTTATTTTCCTTCTACTTTTATCATAAAATTCCCATTTTGTGGTAAAAATTGTATTTTTATTATTTTTGTTATTTTTATTTTAATTTCCTTGCATTTATATTATAAATTCCCATTTTATGGTAACAATTACATTTTTATTATTTTTGTTCTTTTTATTTTAATATCCTTGCACTTTTTATCATAAAATTCTCATTTTTATGGCAAAAATTGAATTTTTATTATTTTTGTTGTTTTTGTTCTTTTCATTGTAATTTTTTTGCTTTTTTATCATAAAATTTCCAATTTTATGGTAAAAATTACATTTTTATTTATTTTTGTTATTTTTACTCTTTTATTTTAATTCTTCTTGCACTTTTTATCATAAAATTCACATTTTTATAGTAAAAAATGCATCTTTTATTTTTTTATTTTTATTATCATTGTTATTTTTGTACCTTTTATTTTAATCTATTTGCACTTTATATCATAAAATTCCCATTTTTACAGTAAAAATAGCATTAGTATTATTTTTGCTATTTTTGTTCTTTTTATTTTAATTTCCTTGCATTTTTATCATAAAATTCTCATTTTTATGATAAAAAATCACATTTTTATTATTTTTGTTATTTATAATATTTTTGTTATTTTTGCTCTTTTATTTCAATTTCCTTGCATTTTTATCATAAAATTCCCATTTTTATAGTAAAAATTACATTTTTATTATTTTGGCTATTTTCGTTCTTTTTACTTTAATTTTCTCGCATTTTTGTTACTAGATTTCCATTTTTATGTCAAAAATTGCATTTTATCTTTTTATCATTTTATCATTTTTATTCTTTTATTTTAATTCCACTACAAGAAAATTGCAATTCAGTGACGGAATTAAATTCCGTCGCTAAATAGCGATGGAAAAGTCAATGTAATTCCGTCGCAAAAATAACGACGGAATTAAATCCGTCACTAATTCTGTCGCTAAGAGGTTTAGCGACGGATTTTTCCGTCGCTAAAACTACAGTTTCTTGTAGTGTTCCCTTGCATTTTCCTTATTACAAAATCCAGCAAGGGATGACTTGTTGTCTGGAGAAGCGAGCTTCTTTGAGATAGCTTCTTTGATATGAGGTCTATATTTCTCGATAAAATTGAGGGTTATGGACTCAGACTCTTCATCGGGAAGGCTTATGAAATGGAGACGATCGGATGCAGCAAGAGAATTGATGCAATTGGCGGTCTTAGTGTCGAAAGATCTCTTCACGATAACGATAGTGATAGAAAGACATGCATCTCGGTCAAGGAGAAGCTTTGCGGTCTCTGCCATTGATAAAAGATGACCGACCCCTGGGAAGGGGATGAACACAAACTCTAGATTCTTCATTAATTAGTTATTGGATACAAAAGGTTACAAATGTACGTGAGTAGGAGGAGTACATAATAAGTAGTGGCTCTTTTAAAACAGTGATTACGTCATGGCTTCGCTGGCTAAAGATATGGCAGCCACATCTAAAAACTTCCTTCGCGGTGTTGCTTTGGTGATAAAAAATTTTGTGGGATATGTTGATTGATTTCGTTAACTGAGTGTGGTGGCGGATGTACTTTGGTTCCAAATCTCAATGTAAGTTACTGCGATAACATCTTAGAGTTTAATGTTATAACCCGTATTTTATTTATTAAATTAAATATGGATTTTTAAGAGTTAATTACTATTTTGGTGGTATTGTGGTTAATTAAGTATTTTGATAATTATAAAGAATATGTTTTTATGTATGTATATTATTTTGTGTATGTGTATGTGGGAAGAATTTTTATTCCTAAAATATTAAATTTTGGATTTAAAATGTTTAATTATTATTATTTTATTTTATGAAATTATTATTTGTATAATTTAATAAATTTTATTAAATGTGTTAGTAGTATTAGTTTTTAAAATATTATGTGATTTATTATGAAAATAAATATTTAAGTGAGTATTTTAGTTAAAAATTAATAATTGTTAAGTGTGTGTGTATATATATATATATATATATATATTTAAGTGTGGGAATAATTGAAGTGAGGATATTTTAATTTTATAAATAATATAGTACTTGTACTTGTACTTTAATAAAAAAAATTAAGTTCAAAACGTGGCCTTTTATTTTTCTTTCTTCTTTTCCTTAGTTTCTTCACCTTCTTCTTTGTGCCTCACCCGTCAACCACCTACTGCCAGCCTCACCCAACGTTGTCGGACTGCCCTTTTGACTTCCCCTGAAGCTGCTTAACGCCGGCCATCATCTTTTCTTCATCTTTCTTGTTTTTTTTTCAAGGAAGCCGAAAATGGTGGAGGCCGTCGCCAGCTCCGGCGAGCTCTGACGCCGCCGTTGGTCTCAAATGACTCCCCTCCCTCCGGGCATTGTTTTTCCCAAGTTAATTTGTCCGGGTAACACCGGGATTAACTCCAATTTTAGGTAATTTAATTTTGGATATTTTTAGTTAATTTTTCAAATTGAATTTGAATTTGATTTTATTAGGTATAGTTTCTTTAGGATTATTTGTTGTAGAGATTGTGAGGTATCTAAATATTATTTTTATTTATTTTTCTAAAAATTTCGTATTTCCCGGGTCTCAGGGTATTGTTCACGTTACTGTTCCGGACCCGGGATATTTTTTTATATTTTTAATAGATTATATATATTATGTGGATTAAACTTTATGAAGGAAGTTTTGTGAAATTGTGTACGGATTTTAAGATATGAATTTTTAAAGATTATGTTTAATTGTGTGTTTTTAGAGAAATTATTGTATTTCATTAATTATTTGAATTTTAATTAAATTATTTTTAGTTATTATGTTTTAGACTGATTTTAAGTAATAAAAAGTATAAAAATAATTTTTATGGTTAATTTCCGATTTTTAGTTAATTAGAAGTATTTTTGGAAAATAAATTATTTATTATTTTCCAAGCTTTAATGAGTCTTTTATTATTTTTATGATGTTATTGAGTAATTTTAATATTTATTTACAATTAATGCTAATTTAATTGTAAAATGGAAATTTTATGTTATTAGTGGATTTTATTAACAAATATTAGTTGTAAAACTAGAATTTTATCATTTATCGGGAAATTAAATTTCTTTTATATTAAGTTTTGAGTTTTAGTAGAGTCGTGTCTTAGATCGAGTTTCCTTCTAAATCTAGAATGTATAAGGTTAGGATTGAATCCTAATTATTTTATTATTTATTATTTTTCTTATAGTCGCACCAAGATCTAGGTTAGGACCGGGCCAGTCGACTCAGAACAGAGGAACGCATTCCACATGTAAGTTATAATTATATGTATGTATTGCATGTAAAATATGTCATTGGCATCCATATTTTGAATAAATACGAATCTTATTATTTATTATGCTTTATTGCATTAAATGTTATTTATTATTGTTATCGAATATATATATATGTTTTTATATATATAAATGTGTATATAACTTGTGATAAATGGATGCTGCCATATTTTAATATGAATTTTCAATATTTTATTTATAATATAAATGTTTTGGAGGATAGCCGTAGAACGTGCTATCTAGTGGGCTACACTAGGATTGTTGCGCAACAGTACGCTAGATACTAGGTTTGATATATTGATTAATGTGTGGAATGATTAATGATTTATTGAGATTTGTCGTTGAGAATGATGTGACTGCGGTAGCTCGGTTGACTTAGTGTCTCGGGGCCAGTCATACCAGTAGTGAGACTGCAGTAGCTCGGTTAACTTAGTGTCTCGGGGCCAGTCCACTACCAAAAATTGAAAAAGAGAAATATTATTGGAATTAAGAAATTTTAATGATCTGCGAAGTACAATATTTGAGGTTACGAAATTCTTAGGGTTTTGCTCCGATCCTCCACCTGTTTGCACTTACTGTGTTTTTATGAAAAGTGTTTTCGAGCATTTACATGAAATGCGTGTATAAATTAAACAAATATAAGTAAAAATATATAAATATTATATTGATGCTTGATTTCTTGTATGCTTAGGTTGCATATATATATATATATATATATATAATAATAATAATAATAATAATAATAATAATTCACTCAGTGAGGTCTGACCCCCCTTAATCATTTTTCAGGATCCTTCTAGTCAGACCTCGTATAGTAGTCTCGTCACCAGACTCTTTCTTCTCCGGTTGGTTTATGTAAATTATAGATTATCCTTTCTTGTATTAATTAGACGTCGCAGTAGTAGTATGTATTTGTTGTAGTGCGTTATAATGATTTTGACTGAGGTTATGTACCAGTCTGTTGTAAAATATGTTATTAAGATATTAATTATGGAGAATTCTTTTATGTTATGAATAGTTTTAATTATGAGACATATGTATGGTTATAGTTGTTGTGAAAGTAATGTTTAAGGCTTGCTACGGGTTCCGGATTTGTGTGAATTTCCGTTCCCTAGCGCCGGTCATGACTCCTAGGTTTGGGTCATGATATTTAAACTTTGGAAAAAGATTCTTAACGCGGCCGCATCAAGTACGGTGGCATGCGGAAAATGGTAAATCCAGTAAGGTACAAAAATACTCATATAAATACATTACATTTAAAAGTAAAGGATATTTTGATAATATGATGAATTATTTTTTGGACAATGATAGACATCGCGACTCGTGACGAATATCAGCCTAGGTTCCTGAAAAATTACAGCCTAGGTCCTTATAATTTGGTCAAAAAAATTTTTCTCCCCCCCCTCCCCCCCCCCCGCCATCTATCTATTTGAGTGGGGTAAAATGACCCCGCAATTTTTCTATTCTCTCGCAACAAGAAACATTATCTTTATTTTTTTTTATCTTTTTACTATTAGCTTATTATAATATTAAAGATCAATAATTGTTGTAATCATATCCACTGATTACTTAAAGACAAAAAAATTGCCAAATTCGTATTTTTATTTTTTTACTTTTATTTTGAAAAGGATTTGTTTTTTTATTATTCTTAATAATATTTCAAAATTTTCATTTTTCTATAATTTATTATTTATTATATGATAAAAATAACAAATAATAAATTCACTTATTCATCTTCTTATAATATACAATTCAATTTTTCATTTCATATAAGTTTAAAAAAAATTAAAAAAAATGAAAGAAATAATAAATAATAAATTTAATTATATTATTTTTTCCAATAATAATATTTGAAGCTATACTAAAATAATGCATTATGTGTAGGGGTATATTTTGATTCCAAATCTGAATGTAAGTTGCTGCAATAACATAGGAAAATATGCACAGTTAGTGTTTAAATTTTTTAAAATTTTCTTTTGACAATTGTCTTTTTTTTTTTTTTTTTTGAACTGAGAGGTCAAGAGGGGGAGTGGGGGATCGAACCCATTATTTTACCTTACAATGTCTATCACTTGAGTCATTAGACTATAAAAAGAGGACGACAATTGTATATTTAAATTTATTATTGTTACTTCATTTCAGTGGTTTTCATTCTTAAGGGGTGACTTCAGTACTAACTACATATTAATGAGATCCACTTCTTTTGTATAAATATACACATCACATGCCATATATACAAGACATTTATTTTGTCTGAAATAGCCCTAATTCATTCTCTTCCAAAAAAAAAAAAAGGAATTAGGGAAAAAAAAAATTAACATCTGGATACACAATGAATAACAATGGCAACATCAATTCCTTTCTCCTTCTCTCTATCTTCCTTTCCATTATCTTCTTCTCTCTCTTAACAAAAAAACCATGCCCATTTAATTGAAGTTCAAAATTTTGTTCAGATTTATTAGGTAGCATACGAACAACCAAGACCATCTCTTCAGAGTTGCGTTCATTAAAATTTGCATCTAGAGCGTGAAAAATATCTACAATTGTTAAATTTAATAACAATTTGCTTTTGTTTTTATATCTGTCTGTTAAAAACAAATAGGACAAACAATATGACAATAGAAATTACAAAAATTTACAAATTTATCTTGAAAATTATGAAAAATGACTACATCAAATTAATAAATAAAAATAAACTTTGATAAACTTTGATAAGCACATCTAAAAAAGAAACAAGGTTTAAAAAAGAAATCAGCCTTAGTGGTTTTATTACTACCAGTCTCTCCAA
Source organism: Mallotus japonicus (assembly GCA_949634005.1). NCBI lineage: Eukaryota > Viridiplantae > Streptophyta > Magnoliopsida > Malpighiales > Euphorbiaceae > Mallotus > Mallotus japonicus. The sequence goes on from CATIWK010091846.1 coordinate 10,249, forward strand.
TAAGAATAAGAACTTGATTTTTCTTGAAAACTGACAAGAACTCTTATTTTTTGTGCTAAAGAGGCAAAGTCTCCCTTCTCTGGTATCTCATAGTACCTTTGTGAAAATAGCCTCCCATTCCACTTGTTCATTAAATTGTTGTTTCTTCCCTTGTTAATACTATTCATCCATCCTCTACCATTTCCAATTATTTTTATGATCTTCACAAAGATAGACCCGTCCACCAAAAACTCTTTAGTGGAAAAATAGTGGTAGAACCCTAAACCTTACATCTAATAACCTTTCGACCCTCTTAAATCCAAATGACCGCCGTCTTGAGAGATTATGTTCAACCAAGTTACAGCCACAATTAAGTCACTTATTCAAATAACGATGCTTTGAAAAAATAAGTTCAACCAAGGTCCATCTCAAATCCTGCCCAAGAAAAGAAGTTCCAACAAGCATGGGAAATTATATTATGGACCCCTGTTCATATTGCAATATGGACAAGGGTCCATCACACATGTGAAGCAAAAAAAAAAAAACTTTTTTTGGTCGCTGCAATTTCTCGGACATTCATCTTTTCACTCATCTCATCTGGGAAGCTGCTCAAGAAGTGGTTTCCATTAAGAACTGTAGCTAATTGATCAACTTCCTCACTTTGAAACTCGGATACGCTGTTGTCTTCCTTTGCTTTTGTGCTTCTGAAAGGTGCCACGTCTGACAAAATCTCTGCATACAAAACCCTGATGATTATATATCCATGAAACTCATTAAATATAAAGCTAATAATTAATTAATAAGATGTAAAATTAAAAGGACTATCAGTACAGAAGAACAAATTAATACTAACATAATAGAAAGTGAACTCGACAACTAAAGTGCTTTTCTACCACCGAACTCCTTTAACATACAGAAAAAAGGATTAAAAAAAAGGTAGAGAATTAAGCTAAACACATGGTGCAAGCAACAAATTCGAAGCTCTACTTACCCTTGCCTTTCTTGAAATTATTATTTGTATAATTTGACATGTGAGGATGTCTGTCAATTTTAACACAGTATTTGTAAGTCAAAGCAAGGAAACATCATTCTTTTACATCTGTACTACATATATTATCACCTAAACTCATAGTGGCTACATTTTTCTGTTATGGTAAAATTAAATTTTATTCAATAACTAGCCATCTCTCTTGATGTTTATGAATTGCAGAGACAATTTACATAATCCCTGGTCAAGTACTTATCCCATGAGCAAAGCTTCAAAAACTCTCCAGAAGGGGATGTCTCAGCATGAATGAACTAGTTCCTACTGGTACTACTTTGCTTATTATTCACTGTCTCTAATATGGACAATTGCTTCTTTAATTTTTACATATGATAAATTCATTTTTGTCAAATTTCCTTCCATATTATTGTTATTGGAGCTTTTACTTTAAAAAGAGTAAGGCAATCACACTGAAGTAAAATGTTAATATAATGCTTTTTACAAATTAGCATAGGGTTG
>CATIWK010091859.1:0-12781 GCA_949634005.1 Mallotus japonicus
TATTTGTTATAAAATAACACTAAAAAACTATAATAGATATTTTACTTTTAATTTAATAAAAATCAGGATTTTTAAGAATTTGACACATTAGATTTTAGGGTCAAATTTTTGGCTTAATGACTTTAAGGCTCATATATATATATATATTAATTTTATTTTCTTTAATTTTTGTAGTGATAATAAGATTAGTTTTTAAAATTATTAGACTAGTTTTATAGTATATATAATAGTGTTTTAGTTGAAAAATAATACTAAATAAATATTTGAGTGATTTAAGGTAGAAAAATATGTAGTATGTAGTGTATAAATAATTTTAGAATTTGAATAAATTTGAAATATGTATAATAGTGTTTTAGTTAAAAAATAATACTAAATAAATATATGGTAAATATTTTATTTTTAATAAAAATTAGAATTCTTAATGTTTTGACACATTAAATTTTAGAGTGAATACTCAAATATGAGGATAGAAACTTGTCAATTTTTGGCTTAATGACTTTAAAATTGAACGTTTAATATATATATATATATATATATATATATATATATATATATATATATATATTATAACTTTTGAACCATTTTTCAATTTTTCTTTTCTTTTATTTATTCAATTATTATTATTACTTTGCATATTAAAAATATATGTACTCTTAATAAAAAAATAATTAAATAAAATTATTACAATAAGTTTTTAAATTCACACTTTTCTAAATTATTTGATTAATGTATACTTTATAACTTATTAAAATTACTAATTAATTAATTATTCTAAAATAATTACTTAATTAATTATACTAAAATAATTTTTAAAATATATATTATTTGTAATCCATGTAAAGTGCAAATCAGCGACTAATTTTTAACTAGTACAGCATCATATTCTTGTTGGTGTATTGGCATTCTTGTTCTCCGCTCCAAATTCCATGGACAGAATGATGCGAAACAATTTTGACATTGATTCATTTATAGAATTTTCATTGCTGTACTCCAACAATTTCTGCAATATTGTTAATGCATTTTTATTTAAATCTAGTGTGGGAGGAGCAAGGGTCTAAAACTTGCATCTTGGATAATGCCCACAAGAGACTTGCCATTTTATTTAGAGCTGATACCTTCATTAACTGTGAATTTAATTTTTAAAAATATAATTATCTATTTTAATTATATATATTTTTTTTCAAAAATAAATTTCAAAAATAACTATATTAAAATTTTAAAATTAACAAAAAAGAAAATAGTGCCAATTACACACAGGGATACAAATAAAAACTCGTTCAAACTCATATACTAAAGTTCGTTTAATAAACGAACTAAATTCAAGCTACATGAAAATTTTGAACAAACTCGAATAAAAATTTGTAAACTCGCAAACTAATTTGTAATTTTAATGTGTTAATAATTTAATATAATATATATAATATATAAATTTTTATTCATAATAAATATAAATAATATTTTACATATTATAATTTATTTTAAATTTTTAATAAATATTTTTAATTAATGATTTGTATTTTTTAAAATTAATTATTTGGCGAGTGGCAAATTCAGCTTGAATATGATTCAATGATAAGCATATTAAATCCAAACTAATTGTGAATCCTCGTGTTGTGTGAATTCACAACTAATTTTTTTTTTTTACTTTAAATAGAAGAAGAAAAGGTGTTTTTAGTTGAATAAAATATATAGAGATGTCTTAGGTGGAATGAAAAATATAATTTTTATGAAATAGAAGAGTGATGTTTAAGATTTAATAGAACTATAGTGTTTTGGATGTAATTAAACAAGTTTTTTTAAAATAAGAAATTTTTATAAATCTAAAAAATAGAAAATTCAATGGTTTTACATGCAACATTTTAGAAGTGAATACTAAAATGTGAAAAGTGAAACTTGTCAAATTTTATATTTAATTAATTAAATAAATATTTTTTTAAAAAATTCATTTTATTTTAATTCTAACTTTATTTTCTTATAAAAATGACAAATAACAAAAATTTAATTTAATATTTTTAATGTTTAACATTTATAAATATAGATAATTGAAACTTTATATTAATTAGTATAATTATGTGAAAGGTAAAAAATTTAAAATACATATTAATCATTCAATTTAATTATTTATGGCGAAGATTGAGTTAGTGGTTCGATTTTTTCCTCTCTTCTCCTATTCAAAAACAATAATTATTATTAATCATAATACATATCAAATGTAACTAAATCTAATATTTTTAGGGAAAATATTATTGATAATTTTATTTATGTATTTATTATCATTACAAAAATTTTTTGTAACGACGTTCTCATTATAATAATTAAGGTGGAGATTTTTGCACTCCACTAATTTATAAATTTTTATAATAATTTTTATTTTTATTGATTTATAAATTTTTGGTCGAAATTTATCCGATCGAAAAACCGAACATATATATATAACTAAAAATATACTAATAAAGTGATTGTAGCAAAGTGGTGAAATATCTTATATTAAGAACATAAACACTCAAACCTGGGTTCCTAAGAGGTAAAAATGCATGCGGCAACCATTGGACTATTAAGGAGTAGTTTGTTTTTTTTAAGTCGGTTACCCGAAAACTGACCAATCACATATTCTAGAATTTTGGTTCAGTTCGATTTTAATTTTTGAAAAAATAAATAAATTCGACCCGCCTAAATCCGACCGATGTACACCCTTATTGTTAACCACACCCTGTGCACACACCAACCTTTCATGTCAAACGAGTGACTTAGTTTGATTGTGCCTCAAAAATTGACACTACATTCTTTTTTATTTACCCTTATTTGGTTCAATTTCATCAAGGAATTCGTTTCATTTGCAAAAAAATTTCAAATAAAATTCATTTTCAAATGAATTTTTATTAATAAAATATGTTTGGTTCAAATGAATAGTTTATGAAATTCATTTCAAATAAATTTCATATTTTGCTATATTGTGTTTGGTATAAATCTTAAATTCAAGTTTTTGTCAAAAATACCCTTTTAAATATAAAGATGTGTTTGAAAATAAAAATAAGGAGGGGGTATTTTAGTCATTTAAAAGTATAAACTTAAAATTTGTAGAATTTATTTGGAAATCCCAACTATTTTGATAGAATTTGGTTTAATTATAATCAATTCCACAAATTTAAAAATTTGAAATTGCAAATAAATTTCATATAAAATTCATTTAAACCAAATATGCATCATTTCGATTTATAAATGAATTTCATGAAATTTTATGGAATTCATTTATACCAAACACACTCTTAATGTTTTTGAAAAAATATTCGGCAGTTATATGAACTTTAATTGTTTTAAAATTTGAATTAGATGAATTTTATAAAAGAGATAAAATTTTTTAGTAATTGTTTTTTATATATAAAACTCGATTATAAAACTTCACTTAAAAAAAATTGTACAAAACACTTTACAAAACTTTTTGTACTTTTTTTTTGAAAGGAAAAGTTTTTGTACTAAGATTAAAATATTTGGGCATTATTATTTTTTTTTTTTAATTTTGATTGGGCAATATATCAGACTTTGCCGGGTATGAACCCATAAATCATTGGAGCGGAAGAGGAGGTTAGGATTCACTAGCGCAGGGAAAAGAGTCTTTCATTAGCTAAGAAGCTCTTTTAGGCAACATAATAGTACTCATTTTCTTTTAAAGTGTGTTTAAATAAAAGAATTTCATTTGAAATATTATTAGATTTCAAATATTAAATATTAAATTTTAAATATAAAGATTTCAAATAACATGTAGTTTCAAATTCTTATTAAATAATTTTTAAATTTATTATGAATTTATTTTAAATTCTCATAAATATAAATTCATCTAGTTTCCAAATAAAATATTTAATTGAAATCCAAATTTATACTCAAATACATTATATTATTTTTTGCTGCTTTTTGATAGCTTAGTAAAGAAAGTACCCAAGGGAATCGATAGGATACCTATGACAAAAAGAATAATCCAAGGTGGAAAGATTAGACCCAATTCATGGCTAATCATGGTTGCCTATCTGTATTGGGCAGCTCATGAAAAGATTTAAAAAAGATTCATGATGGGTATGTCCCCAAACACAATGGATCCTTAGTTCATATTGTAATATAGATAAGGGTCCATCACATGTATGGATTAAAGAAGGTAAAATACATCTTTTTTTTTAAACCTTTTTGGTTTTTTTTTGGGCATCTGAGTTACTCATTTTCAAGCAACATGGTTCGTTGAAATGAAAAAAGTAATTTTGATTTATCAAAAAATTATTTTTTCTTTTTATTTTATTAATTACAATAATTAAATTTTATTTTTTATTTATGATTTTAGTCAAAATAAAATTTTTATTCATTAAAAAATTATCTAATTTTTTATTTTTTAATTATGTAGGTTCATAAGATAAAACATGTACATTCATTAGATAGATGTTGATGTGTATTTTGCATTATTATTTATGTTATTTATTTTGTTATTTAATTAGTTTTTTTTTGTGGTTTAATTAAGTTAATATTGTTAGTTTTAAATTTTATTTTCTTTTATGTGTTTTTGGTTGTGAAGGATTTTTTGAGCAAGAATAGCAATTGGTTTGGAATTCCTTGAAGATTAATTAAGTATTATCTTGTTGGGACAAATTATTAGCAAGGAAATTCATGTTTTTAGGACTGAAATTGATGCTGCCATCGCAAGAGCTGCTGCCGTCGCAGCCCTTGAAGTCACAAAAGAAGGAAGGTCTCGGTTGCCATCGCAGCCAAGGGAGGATGTAAGGGACTATTTTGGGGCTGCTGCCATCGCAGCCTTGCTGTGGTCGCAGCCCTCTGCTTAGCCAAATTTTAATGATGTGGCATCAACCTAATTTTAGGGCAACACCTCCACTCTTCAAGCGGGCTTTAAATACATCATATTGGGGGTGATTTGGGGAGGAAGGAGGCAGGAAGAGGCAACTGGAAGAGCTCAAGAAGATGGGGAGAAACACAAGAAAGATCAAGAGTTGAAGATGGAAGATTCACAATAAATCTAGTTTTTCTTCTCTCCTCTCTTCTTTATTTTTATAATTTTCATGGGATATTTTTATGATTGTGTTGAATATTTTTATAATATGTTAGGCTAAATATTTATTTGTTAAGAATTAATGATCCAAACATGGTCTAGGATTCCAATTTAATAAATTATTTAGTTGTTGCATATTGTGTTTATTAATCTTAATGCTTGTTGTTGTTTGGGCCCACCAATAACATGATTTTAATTAGATTTATGCATTGAGAAATGGTAATTTTAATAGACCCATAAACACAAGTTTTACTTAACTCAAAATTAGAGATAAATTGAGTTGATTAAATTCCCATTCAATTGTGCTTCATAATTCATGATTTTGATATCTAGGTGTTTGGATTGCAATGAGAATTAGGTCTTTATTGCCTTGACTGATAATTGTGAATTTAAATTAATTAATACTTGAGAAAGATTGATTGATGCTTTAGAAAAACTCGGGATAAGCATAGCTAATTGAGTAATAAATTCGGATAGCCTAGTGATTGTGAGGTGATTGAATTCCTAGCAAGTTTTGATTATTGATTGTTTATTCTTCTAGATTTGAAAATTATTCCTATTTTATAGATTCGTTTATTTGCTATTTAAATTTCATTCAAAAAAATTTCATATTCGATAGCCTTAGATAATAGAAAATTAGGTTAATAGGTGATTAAAATGAGTCCTCGTGGGAACGATATTTTTTATACTATTTGGTGACACCGTGAGCTTGCGGTTTTGCACAAACAAGTTTTTGGCACCGATGCTGGAGACTCGGTTCTAACATCATAATTGATTTGATTTTTGTTGGATATAGACACCAATTTTCTTTTATTCTTTTCATTTTAATTCATTTATTTTTTAAAAAAAAATTTACAGAATTTTTTTTTGGTATATGCACAATACTCGAAGATCGGGCAAGAAACCACTCACATATATACCGGAGCTCACTAGGTTCGAGAAAGAAAATCGTAGACGTGTTTGAGAGGAATCAAGCACAATGGCAAATGATGGTAATGAAGATGCTGATACAAGGGTGTTGTTGGACACATACATGCCCAATTTGGGAGGCACAAGGCAAAGCATCATGAGACCAAATGTTGAAGCCAATACTTTCAAGATTAAACCGGCCTTGCTGCAGATGATCCAATCAACTATCTAATTTTATGGGATACTGAATGAAGACCCAAACGATCATATTGTAAGTTTCCTTGAAATTTATGACACGCTCGAGTACAATGGCGTGTCCAGTAATGCATTGAGGCTGAGATTGTTCCCATTCACTATAAAGGACAAGGCTAAGATATGGTTGAACTCTCAACCACCTGGTTCTTTCACTAATTGGAATTATTTGGCTAGAGCATTTCTACCAAAATATTTTCTACCATCTAAGACAGCTAAGGTGGTGAAGGAGATCACTTCATTCCAACAATTTGAGCATAAATCCTTGAGTGAAGCTTGGGAGAGGTTTGTAGAATTACAGAGAAGTTGCCCACATCATGGACTATCTAAGGATGTACTTATAAGGATGTTTTATAATGGAGTCACAAGTTCCACAAGGGATTTTATTGATGCTAAGGCTGGTGGATTTTTTATAAGGAAAATTGTTGATGAGGCTACACAATTGTTAGAGAGGATGGCATATGATAGTTGCCTATGGCCCTTTGAGAGAGCTCAAACACCAAAATAAATGGGAAGGCTTGAAGTTGACATAGTAACAGCCCTCCAAGCTCAAATCTCTGCATTGACAAGGCAATTTGGCAACCTCACCAATAAAAATAATTCAGCCCTTATAGGTGAGTCTTGTAATTTTTTCGGTTATTTTAATAATGAGTTTGGTGCTTATAATGCAGGTGTGATGAGGGATGGCTATATGGAGCAAGCTAATTATATTGGGAATCAATTTCAAGAAAGGCAAGCCAACAACCCCTACTCCAACACATACAATCTGGGGTGGCAAAATCATCCAATTTTTTCATGGAGTAATAACAACAATGCGGCTGCACCTAGCTTCCCCAACAATAACAACTTGCATAGGCAACAAGAACCAACGGGATTTCAACATCCACCACAAGATAAGATGGCATCAATGGAGAACAAGTTAGATAATTTTTTAGATGCCATCGCGAATAAGTTGTCTAGCAATGAGGAGAACCAAAAGAGAATGGAGGCCAAGTTCTATCAAATGGCAAAGAATCACTCCTCGTCAATTCACAACATAGAGGTACAACTTAGATAGCTTGCTAATGCCATGGTATCAAGAGCACAAGGAAACCTTCCAAGTACAACAGAGTCTAATCTAAAAGAGGTGAAAGCTATAATTCTAAGAAGTGGTAAAGAGGTGAAGTCACAAGCTGAAATTTCTAAGAGGCTAAGGAAAAGAATGAGGAACAATATGTCATGGTGGAGGATGAGTCAAATGAGGAGAGAAAAACAGAGCAAAAGGAAGTTCCTAAATCTACACCTTCCTCTTTTGCGCCAAAGCTACCATTCCCTCAAAGATTGAAGAAGCAAAAAAATTGAGAGCAATTCTTAAAATTCTTGGAAATTTTCAAAAAGCTGCAGATTAATGTTCCTTTCTTTGAAGCAATGGTGCAAATGCCCAAATACACCAAGTTCTTAAAGGATATTATCCCAAACAAGCGGTGTTGGGATGCTAATGAAACAGTACCTTTAACAGAGACATGCAGTTCGATTATTTCTGGGAAGATCCTAACAAAATTAAAAAATCCAGGGAGTTTCAAAGTTTCTTGTGTTGTTGGTACTACTGAATTTCCTAGATATTTGTGTGATTTAAGTGCAAGTATTAACTTGATGTCTCTTTCTGTTTTTAGAAAATTGGGATTGGGAGATATGACGGCTACTAACATGTCATTGCAACTAGTGGATCATTCCATTAAGAAACCTCATGGAGTGATAGAAGATGTCTTGATAAAAGTAGACAAGTTTATTTTTCCTGTTGATTTTTTTCTTTTAGATTTTGAGGAAGATAAAACTTGTTCGTGGATTTTAGGTAGGCTGTTCTTGAACACTAGTAAAACCTTGATGGATGTGCATCAGAGAAAATTAACATTAAGGTAGGTGATGAAAAGGTTGATTTTATAATGCCAAAATTAATGAATTACCCTGTGGAGGATGAATCATGCATGAAAATTATTGCCATAAATGAATGTGTTCAAAAAGTTAATTTTGCTTTAAATGTGAATAGGGGAGATGAGATGTCAAATGATAAATTAGGAGGTGTGGGAGAGCATGAGCACACATTCAACAAATCTGAATTGTTGGTTGGAAGTGATAAACCCACACCCCCTTCCATTGAAAAACCTCCAAACTTAGAGCTTAAGCCATTACTCAACCATTTGGGATGTGTATTTGTGGAAGAAGCTAATACACTACCTATTATTACCTCTAGTGAATTGGCCATTGAGCAAGAAAAGAGAATTTGTGAGGTAGTAAGGAATAGAGTGCAAGCTTCAGGTTGGCTTAATCCCTCTATTGTCATGCATAAAATATATATATATGGAAGAGGGGAATATGCCTATAATAAGAGACGAAGGCGACTTAACCCATACAAGAAGGAAGTGTTGAATAAAGAAACTGTGAAACTTTTTGACACATGCATTATTTATCCTATTTCTGAAATTGAGTGGGTAAGTCCAATTCGGTTTGTGCCCAAAGAGCGGGAGTCTCTCGTGTTACTCCCTCCATAGTGAAATGCACATAGGTCAAGCTAACGACCTTAACTTAGAACTACAATTTTTATTTTATTTTATTTTACTCTTCTTGATTATATGCCATTTTATTTCTTTATTTTTCCTTTCTTTTCTTTCATGCTTTAATTTTAATTATGTTTTGACTTTTCTTTCTTTTATTTATGCTTTGATTTTTCACTTCTATGAATTTAATAGCTTTAATAAGGATTTCTTTTTATTTCACTTGTTGAGTTTTTGTGTTTGAGCATTTTGTTTTTACTTATTTTCTTTTGTGCTTAGTTCATTTTCATTTTGCATTTTTTTCTTTTACATTTTTTCTTTTCCCTTTTGCATTGTCATTAGTTCTTGAAAAATAACATTTTACATAAAAATAATAATAAAAAAATTAGGCTGTGGTCGTAGCATGTGTTGCGACCGCAGTAGATTCATGCGAGTTTTAGGGCTGTTTCGGCTGCGACCGCAGCACCCGCTGTGATGGCAACCGAGAGCAACCCATTCTGAAGTGCACAGGGGGTTGCCACCACAACCCCCTGCACACACACACAATTTGCAAAAAAAAAAAAATAATTAAAAAAAAATTTCCTAATTTTTTTAACAAGTACTTTGGGTTTCAATTTTTTTTTATTCTCCTTCTTCTATAATTTTTCTAGCCTTTATTTTTATTCTTTTTCTTGGTCTTTTCATTATTTTTTGTTTTTCTTTTCTACTCTTCCTACTTAAAAATCCTTAGCTTCTTCTTCTTCCCCATACACACACACTCATAATTCCTCCTCTTAATTCTTATATTTTCCTTTCAATTTCACACACTCATTCCATATTTTCACTAACATGATGAAGATAACGATGAACTCAATGCAGATGAGAATATGGTCGATAGCAATGATGCATGAGTTGTAGGTGCGCGGGAGCATGAAGGTTGGCAACAAATATTGGCTCTTTTTGTCTATTGAGGGAAGTTTCCTTTTGCCTTCTTTATACTCTTTTGTTTATTTTTTTTATCATTTTTGTGCATGTTTTTTGTGTTTCTTGCTTAGTTTCACATTGAGGGCAATGTGAAATTTAAGTGTAGGGGGGTTAGCTTTTGCATTTGCATTTAGTTAGGTTTTAAAATTTATGCTTTATTTGGAGTTTTATTATGATTTTTTTGAATTAAATTTTTAAGTTTTAGGGCTGTTTGCATTTACAATTTACAACTTGAATTTTTAAAATTTATCACTATGATGAGTTGAGCACATTGTTTGTGATTTTCTTGTATATGTGTTTTAATCTTTTGTTAATGCTTAATTTTTGACTTGTAAGCAAAGTCGATAATTTGTGGTTAAGGGAATTTGAATCTTTAATAAACTTAATGCTTACTTGCTTTTGAATGATCGAATTTAATTTGTTGATACTTAAGAAAAATGTTTGTAAGTGGTACTTAACTTTGATTTGTAGTTGATACTTGGTCTAGCATGTAAGAAGGTAGCATATGCATTGCTAAAAAAAAAAATCTCTTCTAAATAGGGAGCCAGTATTTAAATTTAAATTTTTATATGCTTCCCACTCCAATGCTTTAAATAGAGTAAGAGTATCCAAAGGACCCACTTAGCGGTATCCATGTTTAGTAGTGTGGGAACGGCTGTGGATTACTAAGAGTGGAAAATTTGATTAGAGAGATAAAAAAAAATTGTGAGATGGAGTGTAAACCACACTCGCTTGTAAAAAAATTTTTTTTGCTATCTTTTGCATGTTAGGTTTAAGGGTTGCTATGAGTTAGTATAATAGTTCCACTTGCTTCCATTTTTCTTGGGTGTTAACTCATAAATTTTTTGAGATTTCAATAGTAAAGTTTTCCCTTCACTTGGTAATGTTATGTCTTTGACCTTGAGATATCAATTTAGTTTTGAGTTTTAAATTTTGTATTAACTAAAGATTGTGATGGATAGACAAGTTAAAATTTATCAATGTGCTACATTTGTGGTTGTGATAGATGTTCTCATGTGTTTTGCTTGAGGACAAGCAAAAGTTTAAGTGTGGGGGTATTTGTTGATGTGTATTTTGCATTATTATTTATGTTATTTAATTATTTTTTTTGTGGTTTAGTTAAGTTAATATTGTTAGTTTTGAATTTTATTTTCTTTTATGTGTTTTTGGTTGTGAAGGACTTTTTAAGCAAGAACAACGATTGGTTTGGAATTCCTTGAAGATTAATTGAGTACTATCTTGTTGGGACAAATTATTAGCAAGGAAATTCATGTTTTTAGGACTAAAATTGATGTTGCCATCATAGGAGCTGCTGCAGTCACAGCCCTTGAAGTCACGGAAGAAGGAAGGTCTCGGCTGCCATCACAGCCAAGGGAGGATGTAAGGGGCTTTTTTGGGGCTGCTGCCATCGTAGCTTTGCTGTGGTCACAGCCCTCTGCTGAACCAAATTTTGATGATGTGGCATCAACCTATTTTTAGGGCAACACCTCCACTCTTTAAGGGGGCTTCAAATACATCATATTGGGGGTGACTTGGGGAGGAAGGAGGCAGGAAGAGGCAGCTGGAAGAGCTTAAGAAAATGGGGAGAAACACAAGAAAGATCAAGAGTTGAAGATGGAAGATTCACAATAAATCTAGTTTTTCTTCTCTCCTCTCTTCTTTATTTTTGTAATTTTCATGGGATATTTTTATGATTGTGTTGAATATTTTTATAATATGTTAGGCTAAATATGTATTTGTTAGGAATTGATGATCCAAACATGGTATAGGATTCCAATTTAATAAATTCTTTTGCTGTTGCATATTGTGTTTATTAATCTTAATGCTTATTGTTGTTTGGCCACCAATAACATGATTTTAATTAGAATTATGCATTGAGAAATGATAATTTTAATAGACCCATAAACACAAATTTTACTTAACTCAAAATTAGAGATAAATTGAGTTGATTAAATTCCCATTCAGTTGTGCTTCATAATTCATGATTATATCTAGGTGTTTGGATTGCAATGAGAATTGGGTCTTTATTGCCTTGATTGATAATTATGAATTTAAATTAATTAATACTTGAGAAAGATTGATTAATGCTTTAGAAAAACTCGGGATATACATAGCTAATTGAGTAATAAATTCGGATAGCCTAGTGATTGTAAGGTGATTGAATTCCTAGCAAGTTTTGATTATTGATTGTTTATTCTTTAGATTTGAAAATTATTCCTATTTTATAGGTTCATTTATTTGCTATATAAATTTCATTCAAAAAAATTTCATATTCGATAGCCTTAGACAATAGAAAATTGGGTTAATATGTGATTAGAACGAGTCCTCGTGGGAATTTATACTACTTGGTGACACCGTGCGCTTGCGGTTTTGCACAAACAATAGAAAAATTAAATAAATGAATTTGACATACAATATATTAAAATTATAATAAACCTCTGATCAATAAAAAATTAACCTGTACGTTACAATTAGTGAACTTATATGCACAAACTAATGAACATGTAGTTCATTGTTAATAAACCTGTGCACAAGTAGTGATGAACCTACAATTCATTATTAATAAACCTATAGGTAAATACTAATAAACCTATAGTTTTATTCATAGTGAACCTGTATTATTTAAGTAATGAACCTAATGTTTTATATAATAAACCTATATATACAAGTTAAGTAATGAACATGCATTATTTAATATTAATTATTATATTTTCTCAACTATCAAATTCCCATAGCAATTGACAATGAGTCAACAAAATGTGACTGATCATATACATATATTTACATTATTGCATGATGATCTTTTTTTTTTTTGTGTTTATACACGATATTAGCTTATGAAAGAGCCCTAGAGGGGGGGGGGGGGGGGGGTGAATAGGGCTATTGAATAAAAATCGGAATTAAAAATAATTCTTTGCAAGAATTGAAAGAATGTTGAGAAAGAAAAATGATGAACACAAGAATTTAAGGAGTTCGGATTCTCAACAATCCTATGTCTCCACCTAACTTATCCCCAAGTTAGGATTTTCAATCTCACCCAATCTTACTCACAAGATAGAGATTACACAAGAGTTTTATGGCT
>CATIWK010091892.1:0-14351 GCA_949634005.1 Mallotus japonicus
TCTAAAAATCCAAGAATCAATAAATAAATTTCTAAAATTATACTAATCTAGGAAAATAATTAACAATTAAAATTAACTTTCAAAAACTATTTAACAACAATTAAAATCCATTAAACAACAAATAAAAATTAAAATCCCCAAACTTTAACCTAACTAAAATAAAATTAAAAAATCTCAGAAATTAAATTCTGAAATTAATAAATTAAATAAAAATACTAAACACTAAATAACTCAAGTAATCACAATTTATCAACTTAATTCAACAATCAAACAACCAACTAAATCAAAAATTAACCTACAATTAACCTAAATCTTAAACCATTAATCAACTCACAAATCAACTCCACAAAACCTAAAATTTAACTAACTAACTAACAGGATTTAAGCAACTAACCACTGAGAATTACAGCTAGCAACTGAAAGAAGAAGGCTCACTTGAGCCTAGGACAGCCATCGAAGACTAGCCTGTACTCTCCAAGCTTCAGATTACCGCCAAGGAGAGAGGGAAGGGAAACAGCAGATTCAGGCGAGGAACTGAGTTGATTCTGGCGTGAAGAGAAGCCTGGTTCGTTGCTTGAAGCTGACTGAGCTCGATGCTTGAAGAAGACAGCCGACTGATGCAGCTAGAGGACAGTCTCGCGCGAAGAAGGATAAGGCAACAGCATGGTGAAGACGAGCACAGCAGCAGCCACAAAAAGAAAGAAAACGATGCTGATGACGATGACTGGCCGGGGAGGAAACACTGAGCGAGGAAGAAGAAGAAGAAGAAGAAGAAGATTTCAGCTGAAGGAAGAAGAGAAAAAAAGAAAGGGGCAAGCTGAAAGAGGGACACAGGGCAGGGGTAAGCTGTTAGCCTGAAAAAAATTTGACTTCTTGTACATTTTTTTTTTAATTAATAATAATAATAATAATACTTAAATCTTCCACCACTCATTAAAATATACATATCTTTATATAACTTATCAAATACATATATATATATATACGTACATATACACTAAACAACACACAAATGTATATGTACATATATATAATAAAACCAATAAAATTTAATTAAATTAAAAATGTTAAAATAAATAATTTAAATATCAAATAATAAATTAATTAATCAAATAATAAAATTTCAACTAAATACACTTTATTAACACTGCAAATTCCACATTAAATATTAAAAATTTTAAAACAAAAATTCGAGTCTTAACACTCCATTTGGTTGATTGGTCAGCAGAGTCAATTAAAATTTTGGACAGATGAATGGGTAACTCCCAGTGGCAAATCAACTCCAGATTCCTTCTTCTTAGTAGAAATTTCTTAATGATCTGGTTTCTTAGTTTTGGGTGGATGGCTTGTGGCATCTTCCTCCAATTGCTAATCCTATGGTAGTTGCTAACATTTTTGCTGTCTCTCCAATTCAGGATGAATATGATATTTGTATTTGGACTGTTGTTAATGATGGTTTTCATTCTGTCAAGCGGATGTACAATTATTTACGTCCTTCTCATTATTCTGTTCCTTGGCATTCTTTCTTTTGGTGAGAATTTCTTCCTCCGTCACGATCCTTCACTTGTTGGAGAGCCATATTGAGCTTTCTGCCCATGGATGATAAGCTTTTGAAAAAAGGATTTGCATTCCCTTCTCGCTGCACTTTATGCTTAGCGCATCAGGAAGATACGGATCACCTGTTCACTTAGTGTTGCTTTGCTTCTGCTATTTGGAAGGGTATATCTTTGCTTTTTGGAAAGAATATTATGATTTCCGGATCACTTATGGACCTAGTCACAACTGCCATGGTACATAATTTCAGTTCTCAGATTTCTATTTTATGGTGTTCTGCTATCATTCATGGCATTTGGGTGATTTGGAAATGTAGAAATGCTGCTATTTTTGAGGATGAAGCTCCTAATGTGCACTCTGCTCTTCGCCTTATTTGGACCTCTATTAAGGAAGCTGATTTCTTTCGTTTAGGTTCAATGCATAATTCTGTTGATGATTTGCATATTCTTAATTTGTTGAATATTAAGGGTCTTGCAGGATCAGCGCCTAAAATTGTTTATGTTTCATGGCAACCTCCCCCTCTTGCTTGGGTCAAAGTTAACACGAATGGGTCAACTCTCGGCTCGCCAGGCGCCGCTGGAGCAGGTGGAATTTTTAGAACGCCTGCTGGGTTTCCAAGAGGAGCGTTCTCTTTTGGTTTAGGTTCTAATTTTGCTTATGTTGCTGAGCTTAGTGCTGCAATATATGCTATTGAAATAGCTTGGCAAAAAGGATGGCACAATTTATGGCTAGAGTGTGATTCAATATGGGTTGTTCAACTCTTTTCTTCTAAGTCCCAGGCGGTTCCTTGGAGGCTTAAGTAAAGATGGCTTCAATGTCTTTAATACACTTCCCAGATGACGTTGAAGGTTTCTCATCTCTATAGGGAGGGCAATTCGGCTGCAGATAGGCTAGCCAAGCATGGTGCTTCCAATCCGACTTCCTTTTCTTCTTGGTGGGCTTCAGCTCCCTCTTTTTATAATTCCTCTCTTTGTAGTGATTACAATGGCCATACCTCTTTTAGATTTTGTTAGCTTGCTTTTGCTTGTTCTTCGGCCAGTTTGTTTTTTCTGGTTTGACTTGTATCACCATGTGTTAGGTGGTCTGTTTCTTGTTGCAGCTTTGGCTGCTGAACTTTTGATGTATTATTTTATTTCTATTTATTTTTATTTCTTTGGACGACAAAAGCATGAAGAATACACTAAGAGGGCGTCAACCTAGTTGAGATGCTCTGGTGCGTTATCTAATTTCTTGACTCCAATCTTTTACTAAAAAAATATAAGAGATAAACATTCCATTTTAAAAAGATATATCTATTATTATCTTATACAAATATTTAAACCTTCTCAATAGGTAGTAGGTTATATAATGAAGGGTTGAGATTAAAACAATTAAAATCTAATGGTTAGGATTGTGTGACATGGTGTCATGATGACACTATATAAGGTCCTGTCTTACAATAATAACTTGACAATGGATGCAACAACTCCATGGTCATATAATTGCTAGTGTCATAATGATAAGGTGTCATGCAACGGATAATCGTTGGATTTAGTGTTTTAAATCTTAACTGTTCCATTTTTTAACCTACTACCTGTTAGAAAGGTTCAAATAATATTTTAAGACAATAGTTAGATATGCATGTATATCTTTTTATATTTTTAAGATAACAATTAGATAAATATGATATATTTCTTTTTTTTTTTAAAAAAAAAAGAGAATATCTTTTTGGCACAAATTGTGCTAAAATATTTGGCACAAATTAATTAATGCTAAAATAATTACTTATATATCCTTTAATATGTTAGATAAAAAATTTAAAAGATCTTTAAGAATTTTAGTAAAATATTTTTATTTTCCTAAATTTTGTCTACAATTTTATCAAATTTTTTTATCAACATGTATTACCATAAGTAAAATATAAAATATTACCATATAAATAAATAGGAATAAATAATTTTGTTGAAGCATTGAGGAGAACGTTGATGAGCATAAATAATCTTAACTAATGTAAAAATTAATTCTTTGAAATAATATAAACTGTAAAAATATCACAAATATTTCAATCATAAAAAAATTAATTAATCAATCATAAAAAAATAAAATATTTGTGAAATTAAACTAAAAAATAATAGAATATTATGTTATAATTAAAAATAGTCATGTAACAATATTATATTTGAACTATTCTGTTATAAACCGAACCGAAACTCTAAACTGAAAAATATTAAACTGTACTTAATTGTACTAAACTGATATTAAACTGTACTAAATCCCTTGAGATTTGTCTTAATTTAATAGTTCGTCCTTATATTTTTAAAAATTAATTAAATGTTCTTAATTTCAAATTTTCATTAATTGTTCCCTTTGGAAAAGAGAAACGTCAATTCCAATAAAAAATCATCACTACTCTTAATATGGCTAGCATAAAATATAAATCAAGAGGCATTAATAATGTTATTGCTCCAAGAAATGGAAGCAACTATTACTACTACTTTTTAAAAGGCAAAGTCTAATTGTGTTTGTATTAAAACTTAAAAAGTAATTGGTTTAACTTGATAGCATTTCAATAAAATAATAGTTTGACAATTTCATAGTTGAAAATTCAAATAACATCAAATAATCTACATGTAGAGTAA
Organism: Mallotus japonicus; assembly: GCA_949634005.1. Classification (NCBI taxonomy): domain Eukaryota; kingdom Viridiplantae; phylum Streptophyta; class Magnoliopsida; order Malpighiales; family Euphorbiaceae; genus Mallotus; species Mallotus japonicus. The sequence continues at coordinate 4,173 of CATIWK010091892.1, forward strand.
AAAATTCAAATTACATAAACTTTGTTAAATAGCAAATCCACATTGACCGTATTATGCTATTGTACCAAGGCATTATACTAAGTTAACCGTACTGTACATATGTGTATGAATTACATATGAAACAATAGTTATTATACGGAGAACCACTATACCACATTAACCACGTTGATATATATAACCTTAATTATTTGGATCCCAAGTAAAAAAAATTTAAAGTAAATAACAACATATAAATAAATCACCAATTCATATAATAAGATGTTATTATTATTATCTGAATAATTGGATTTTCAATACATAACAATAATAATAATTTAATTGCAAAACTAAAACCCTACCAACTATTATATACATATATGTACGTCTTAACCACCAATAATCATATATATGTCTTATAAGATAAAAATACATATTTTTTTTTAATTAAAGGTTGAGACCTAATATTAGTAAGTGCACCCAATTATCCCAACTAGGTTGGCACAATCTTAGCACTCTCATCATATAAAAGGGCTCAAAATAATATTAATAAAAAAAAAGAGTACAAAAAGAGATTACAATAACAAAAGCTCAGCAGAAACAAAACCGTTCCTTAGAGCTAGAATCCTCAAAAAGAAGCTGAATACAAAATTCAGGAGGAGTAGACCACCAATGAGAACCGGAATGATTAGCTGCAAAATTAGTTAACCTATCTACCACAGCATTAACCTTACGATAAATATGTGAAACCACTACACACAAGCTTTGTAAATCAGCCAAGCAAGAATCCCATTGATGTCTAACAGTCCAAGGAACATTAACAGAACGAGATTGAAACAGGTGAACTACCCAAGTGGAATCACACTTAAGCCATAAATTATACCAGCCCAGATCTTTTGCTTTACGAAAAGCAAACATAGCAGCTTTCAATTCAGCAATATAGGCAAAAGAAATACTTGTATTAAAAGCAAAAGCACCTTTAACAAACCCTCTAAAATTACAAAAGATGCCACCTATACTAGAGACTCCAGGAGGGCCAAAAGCCGAGCCATCAGTGTTAACCTTCACCCAACCTGATAGAGGAGGATACCAAGTAACACTAATAATCTTGGGAGCTTTAGAAGGAATAGCTGTAACATTCAAAAGTGAAAGAGTGTGTAACTCAAACATTGAATTAGACATAGAGCCACGCTTGAAGAAATCACACTCCCTAATCATCTTCCAAAGGCTGCGAAGAACTAGAAAGATGTCAGGTTTAGCATTCTAAAAAATAATTAAATTCATGCAATGCCATAATAACCAAATAGCACTAACTATGGCAGAATTCTAAAGAACTTTAATTTGAGAACTAAAGCGGCATTGAATAGCAGCATTGACAAGAGATATAAGTGAGCCTGAAGATGGAAGGGTTTTCTTAAAAGTAGAGCCAATAGCCTTCCAAGCTTCTCTAGTAAAAGGACACTGAAGGAAAATATGATCAACTATTTCTAGAGCCATATTGTAAAAACAACACCGAGATGCCAAAGTAAAACCTTTTCTCTGCAAATTATCCTCAGTAGGTAAATAACCAAGATAAGCCGCCAAACCAATAAAGATCTAGAAGGAGGCAAAAATTCTTTCCAAAAGAAACTGGACCAAGAAACCTCAGGTTGAGAAGAAGCAACCAAAAAATTCTTCACCGAATGAATCCCATCAACAGAAGGAAGCCAAACACAAACGTCAGAACAATCTTTAAGAGGCTGGATTTGAATAATATCATCTTTAATATCTGAAGGAAGATCATCCGAAAGAGGCCAAACCCCATTGATTAGAAAATCAAAAATAGGAGCAGTCAACTTAGCTTGCTGAACAAGGGGGATATTGAGCCTAGAGACCAAAGAAGGCTGAATCCACTCATCTGTCCAAAACTTCAAAGAAGAATTAGAACCAATAAACCATTTGATAAAATCTCTCAACTATATAAAAGAGGACTTAAGCGAACTCCAGATAGAAGAAGTGACTGGACTTGGCTTAAGAGAACCCGAAGTCGAAACAAAACGACTATGAAAAAGAGGCAAATGGAAAGAATGCTGAGTGAGCAAGTTCCAAGACAATTTCCCAAGAAGAGCCAAATTAAGTTGTTCAAGACTTTTGATCCCAAGACCTCCATTCTTCTTATTAAAACAACAAGAAGACCATGGAGCAGTCATTGACTTTCGTATATCAACATATCCTATCCAGATAAAATTTTGAATGCACTTCTTCATTATTCTAATTTCATAAAAATATATACTTATCAAACATTAGAAAAGGTTAATGTATTGTTTATTTTTTTGGATATTATTTTTATTAACAAAAATTCTTATATTTTTTATTTCTCCTTAAAAAATTTTGTAACAACATTACACAAAAAAAGTATAAAAAATATAAACATTCCACATTGTAAATCATTTATTATATAAGAAAATATTATATGATTATTTCACCATATAAACCACTGAAAAAAGAATTATTATTATTATTATCATTATTATCATCATCATTTTTTTTAAGTAAAAATTTGGAGGCCAGAAATCAGAGGACGCACCCGAGCATCTCAACTAGGTTGACACCCTCTTAGTGTCCACATCACGCTTCTGTTGTCCAAAAGAAATATATTAAAAAGAAATAAATAATAGTCAAATACATAGAAAGGAAGACAGAAGTCACCAAAGAGCTAACAAAAAGGCTAACAAAATCTATATCTAGCTCTTTTACAAAAATCATCATAAATCACCGAATTGCAGAAGCTAGGAGCTGCATTCCACCATAGAAAAGAATTGGAAGATGAACCATGTTTAGCTAGTAAATCAGCCACCACATTCCCTTCCATGTTGATGTGAGAAACCTGTAAACACATGTTGGAAGCATAATACAAACACTGAGATCATTGAAGTGTAATCTCCTATGGAACAATCAACGATTTGGTTTGGAACAGCTGCACAACATAGAGGGAGTCACATTCAAGCCAAAGGAAATGCCAACCTTTGCTCCAAGCAATCTCAACTGCTTTGATGGCAGCAAGCAACTCGGCCATATAAGCATAATTATTTCCAGCTCCAAATGCAAAAGCTCCACGAGGATAACCTCTAGATGTGCGAAAAATCCCTCCTGAACCAGCTGTTCCTGGCGATCCCATAGCTGATCCATCCGTATTAGCTTTTATCCAACCAATAGGCGGGCATTGCCAAGTAACATAGATGATAGAAGGAGCTTTACCTGGAATCCCCTTAATCTGAAGTAAATGCAAAATTCAAAGCTCATTAGAGGAATTGAACATGTATCCGACTTGAAAGAAAGAGGTTTCTTTTACAAGCTTCAATAGCATTCGCAAAGCCGTATGAATGTTGGGTATCTCTTGATAAAAAATACAGGCATTTCGTAAATGCCAGATTACCCAAACTCCATTTACAATTGCCGAAGTCCAAAATGCCGCCAATTGAGGACTAAAATGATGAGTCCTAGCAGCAAGGAAAAGCTGCTTAAGAGAACCCGAAACATCCAATCTTTTACCAAATAATGCCGACTGCAATCCAAAGTGTTGAAGCAAAATGACAAGAAATGAATAAGTGATCACTATCTTCCTCATGTTCTTTACACATCACACAACAAGAAGGGAAGCATAAGCCTTTCTTTTTAAGCTTGTCATCAGTTGGCAAATAATTCTGTATTGCTCGCCAAATAATAATCGATTTAGAAGGGGGCAAAAACTCCTTCCAAAGAAATGATAACCAATGAGGATCCTGGCGAGATATGCGAGCCAAGTTATAAACCCTTTTCACCGAAAGAAAACCATCAGCTGCTTTAGTCCATGCACAAAAATCACGTTCCTCATGGAGAGGAAAAGTAGATAGCACATTATTCTTGACATTCTCATCTGAAAGAGGCGGTAAATTCCAGCAACCATTATCAAGAAAATCACTAACTCTATCCACCAAAACTCTTTGGTCCTTAGTCGAAATCCCAAGCTGTGTAGCCACCGTAGGAGATAACCACTCATCAGTCCAGAAATTCCAATCTGAATTCGAACCAAGGAACTATATAATATCAGTTCTAAGAGCTACATAAATGCTCTTAATAGAGGACCACACAGATGATTGGAAATAATTATCTTTAGCAATGCCTGAAGCATAAAAGAAACGACTGCGAAGAACAGTTATAGGAAAATTGGAAGAAACAATGAAATTCCATGCCACTTTGGAAGCATTGCCTCATTTAAAACTCTCAGCTGCTTGATACCCAGGCCACCCTCTTTTAAAGGAAGACAAACAATAGTCCATGGGGCTGTAGCTAATTTTCTTTCAGAAATTGAGCCAGTCCAGAGAAAATTACGCATGTATCTTTCAATTAAGCAAATTAAAGAAAGGGGCCATTTGTAAACTGCAAATGAATGCAATAATGAGCTTGTGATAATAGATTGAATAAGAATTAACCTACCCGCCATCAATAAAGAAGATCCTTTCCACTTTGCAAACTTGTTGCAAATTCTGTCAGCAATAGGCTTTAACCACCTCTTTTTAGGAGCCCCAACAAACAAGGGCACCCCCAAATAGGTAAAAGAAAGAAGCCCTTTTTTCATGCCCGAAGCCTACTGATAATTAAGAACTCGTCTAGAAGTAATACACTTGCCAAAGAATATCTCAGATTTTGACCAATTCACAAGCTGACCTGAAAATCGTGCCATAAGTGCTGAAGGCTTTATTTATATTCTTGATATTCCAAAGAGAAGCCTTTCCAAAGAGAAGGATGTCATCTTCATACAGAAGATGAGAAGGAAATAAAGAGGCTCGTGTGTGGCACATAGAGGCAATTTCGCCCTACATGATTTTCATAGAAATGAAGTGACTAAGAAAATCCTTAGCAATATAAAAAAGAAGAGGGGAAAGAGGGTCCCCTTGGCGAACTCCCCTAGAGCAAGAGAAATATCCATGAACTGTACCATTAATCATTATAGAAAGCCGAGCTGAGGAAAAAATAGAAAGGATATAATATCTGAACTGTAAACCAAACCCAAAAGCTTTAAGCACATCTAAAAGGAAAATCCAATTAACTGTATCAAAGGCTTTACGGATGTCAATCTTTAAAGCCATGTTGCCACCAAGACAGGATTTATTAAGCAAATTCACACCTTCAGAGGAAGTAACAATACAATAAAAAATATGTCTGTCTTTAATGAAACCAAACTGATTAGGGGAAATAATTCTAGAGGCTATAGGAGCAAGCCTGTCAGTTAGAATTTTAGTAATCACCTTCAAAATGAAATTGCTTAACACAATAGGCCTAAATTGATCAATGGAAATTGCTTCTGTCACTTTTGGAATTAAAATCATGATGCTAGAGTTCATACATGAGGTAACAATACCCATTTGTAAAAAACTTTAAACAGCTGAAATGACTTCTTTAGCAATCACATCCCATTATGTTTTAAAGAAAACACCTGTGAATCCATCAGGGCCTGGAGCACTGTGAGGGTCCATATTGAATAATGTATTTTTTATTTCATCGGTAGAAGGATAACCAAGAAGAGACTGATTGTCCTCATTAGAAATAATTGAAGGAATCACCGATTTAATTAGCTCAATGTTGGAAGCAATGGAAGTATCTGCCCGAAATAGATTTTGATAAAACTCTATAATATGACGTTCAATCACAGTCTTGTCATCAGTGATTTAACCATCAATCATGAGATGGTGAATACCATGTTGAGAACGTTTTCTTGCAAAAGACTGATGGAAAAAGGATGTATTTCAGTAGCCAGCTTGTAGCCATTTGATACGACTACGCTCCTTATAAAAAATCTCCTGTTGCTTTAAATGGAGATCTAAATTAGAATGAGCTATCAATTTTTGCCTATGAAGATCCTCTATGAAAACATGACTAGAAATTTCAGCTTAGATGTCCTGCAAATGAGCCGAAGCAAGGGAAATATTCTGATCCAAATGACCAAACTTAGAATTATGAATTGGAAGAGAAAGACATATTTCCATTGAGTATATCAGTAGTACATATACACGCTACAATATGAAAGTGATAAGTATTGATAACTGATTACAACATAACAAATGTTATCTAATATAACAACTAACAAATGCTATCTAATATAACAGCTAGTGATTATATATGTATCTCTGATACCCCCTCATAAGCGAAAGGCTTGCTGGATGAAAGCTGAAGCTTATCACGAATAAAACAGAATGCAGATTTCGACAGGGGCTTAGTCATAATGTCAGCAAGTTGATCTTTGGAACTGATGGACCGAATGTTCAGCTGTTTGGCAGCCACCTGCTCTCGAATAAAGTGGAAATCCACTTCAACATGACGAGTGCGGGCGGTAAAGGCAGCATTAGTGGAGATGAAAATGGCACCTAAATTGTCACAAAAAATTATCGGAATTGCTGGCAGCTGAACACCCAATTCTCTAAGAAGTTTAGTTAACCAGCGGATTTCAATGGAAGCATTGGCAATGGACTTGAATTCGGACTCAGTAGATGATCTCGCTATTGTGAGTTCCAACCAAGCAAATTGTTGCCTAAATAAATGAGATAACTGCCGGTAGAACAGCGATCGTCGAGGCTACCGGCCCAATCGGCATCAACAAAGACACATAAATTAAAGGACAATGATTTGGAGATTAACAATGCAGCAGAATTAGTACCATTTAAATAGCGAAGTAACCGTTTCAAGGCTTGAAAATGATGCTGAGTAGGAGAATGCATGAACTATGTTAGCTTGTTGATAGCATAATATAAATCTGGTCTGGTAAATGTGATATACTGAAGGGAGCCACAATATTGGGGATATTTAACAGCCTCGGTAGGTGACAATAAATTGGACCGATCCTTATAAAGAGAAGAATCAAGAATCATTGGTGTAGAGATTGCTTTACAAGAAGTCATGCCCATCTTGTTAATTAGTTCTTGGACATATCGTTGTTGTGATAAGAGAATGCCTTGCTTCTGATGAAGAACTTGAACACCCAAAAAATAATTCAATACTCCAAGATCACGTAATGCAAAAGCAGAAGATAACTTGTCAATGGTTGTCTGAACAAAAAAAGAATTGCTCCCTGTGATGATAATATCATCAACATAGACCAGAATAAAATAAGAGATGCGACCTTTGGTTTAGGTAAAGAGTGAAGAGTCGGCATGAGAACCAATGAACCCCAATCGAGAGTAGAAATCCACTGAGTTTCTGAAACCAAGCACGAGGTGCTTGTTTGAGACCGTATAATGACTTCTTGAGCTTGCAAATATAATGGGGAAATTCCAGATTAACAAACCCCTGAGGTTGTGCCATGTATACTGTTTCAGTCAAATCCCTATGCAAGAGCGCATTACTGACATCCAGTTGTCGAATACTCCAGTTTTTGGACACTGTAACAGAGAGAACAGTATAGATGGTGATGGGTTTAACAACTGGACTAAAAGTGTCAGTGTAGTCCAACCCATATTCTTGCGTGTACCCCTTAGGAACCAATCAAGCCTTAAACCGTTCAATATGGCCATTGGCATGTCGTTTGATTTTGTAAATCCAACGATTGTCAACAATGTTGACATGAGATGGTGGAGGGACTAGATCCCAAGTGTTTGTGCGATATAAAGCTTCCATTTCACTTTGCATTGCCTTTTGCCATTCTTTGTATGTGATAGCTTGTGTAAAGGATGTGGGTTCGGTGGATATAGCTGTTTGGGCAAGATGAGCCTCCTTTTGAGTTTTGGCTAACGTGGTTGGTCATAGTTGCATGGGGTGTTGTCGGTCAGTAGGTTCAGATTGGTGAGGGTTGGGATTGGTGGGTGCCGATGGAAGAGAGGAGATAGGTAAGTCAACGAAAAGCTATAAACTATCGGGGTTGTAAGCTTGTTGACGAGTTGGTGTGGTTGTGACGGGTTGATGTTTTGAAAGTATATGAGGTGTAGTTAAGGGATAGGAAGGAGTGGTAGTATTGAACGGAAGAGATTATGTAGTTGAGTTTGAAGCAGAAGAGATAGGTGTTACGGGTGAGTGGGTAGTATCGGGTGGAGATAAGGGTGAAGATGGCGAGTTTATTTTAGAGGAGAGAGGAGATAAGGATAAGGAAGGATTAGAGTTCATACCTGAATTGGATACCCTGGAGCGAGTGAATTGGGGTATGGGCATGCAAACTTGTAGCCAAGGAGTTGGTGATGGAGTAGAACTATTGGATGGAAAAGCAGTTGACACCTGCTTAAACGGAAAAACATGCTCATCAAAGGTAACGTGCCTAGCCATGTAAATCTGACCTGTGTCTTTGTCTAGGCAATGATAACCATGATGGTGAGTGGAATAACCAAGAAAAACACATTGTTTATGGCGAAAGGAAAATTTATGAGCACTATATGGCCTTAATAATGGGTAAACAGCACATCCAAAGACACGAAAAAAATGAAAATTAGGGGACTTATGAAATAGTAACTGATATGGAATAGCAGTAGAGAGAGATTTAGTGGGCATGCGATTAATTAGATAGATGGCGGTCTCAAATGCATATTGCCAGTACTTAAATGGAGCACTACAATGACCCAAAAGTGTAAGACCAATATCAACAATGTGTCAAATTTTTCGTTCAGCGGTTCCATTTTATTCGTGTGTATGTGGACATGATAATCGATGAAAAATGCCAGTGTTTTTAAAATGAGTAGACAATGGGTGAAATTCGCCTCCCCAATCTGAATTGAAGGATTTGATTTTGCAATTAAATTGTTTTTCCACAAATGCTTGGAACTGAAGAAAAATAGAGGGAACATCACTTTTATTTTTCAAAGGAAATAACCAGGTAAACAAGGAAAAATAATCAATAAAAAGAACAAAATATTTTTCTTCAGTAGAAGAGAGAATAGGAGCAGGGCCCCAAACATCAGCATGAATTAACTCTGACGGTCTAGAACTTCTATTATTAGTGGATGGTAAAGAATGGCGATGTAGTTTTCCTAAACAACAAGCATGACAAGTTGTAGAGGAAGAAGGACGCTTGGTGGAACATGGTAGTTGAAATCGATTAACAAGTTGTCTAACAATAGAGGAATTTGGATGTCCTATTCGAGCATGCCAAGTCTCTAAGTTTGCGAGATAAGCTTAAACACCGGGAGAGGATGGAATGGAAGAATGCAGCCGATATAGTCCCATTTCACCTGCTCCTTGGAGTAGAGGTTGCTTGGTCTGTAAATCCTTAACAATAAAATGGTCAGAATAAAACTCAAAAAAACACTCATCATCAAGACAGAGTCTTTTAACCGATAGCAAAGGTTTAGTGATTTTAGGAACATGAAGAATATTGGTTAGGTGAAGCGGCTTATTACCAATGGTTGGAATCTTACAGGACCCAATTCAGTGCCATTACCAACAGTCACTTTGTCATTACCATGATAGTCTTCAGCAATGCTTAAGGAAGAGATGTCTGGTGTAATGTGATGGCTTGCCCCTGTGTCAGCATACCAGTCAACAACTGATGAAGATTGAGATGGAGAATTGCCAAGAATGGACAAGTTGGCCTGTGGAAAAGAATTGGTGGAGTTTCGGTTGTCATTTATCCGAGTAAAACTCCGAGCTTGAAAATTATTATCAAAGCGCCTTCGACAATTAACTGCTGTGTGATTTGAGTAGCCGCAGATTTGGCATGAAAAATTGCCAGTTCAGGTGAGAGAGGGAACACCAGCTCGTCATCCTCGACCATGAGAAAAACGGTTAGCACCAAACTGTGATCGGGAACCTGTAAAATTGGAATACTGTGGAGCTTGGGCAACCTGAGCGGTAGGAGGCGCCGAAAAAGAAACTTGTTGAGACTTTAGTAAAAGTTCATACGAGACCAGCTGGCCATGAAAATCATTGAACAAAGGCGGGTCAGTTCGCTGTTGAAGTGCGCCTACAATACTATTGAAGTCTGCTCCTAATTGCCTTAACACAATAGCATTAAATTCGGCAGTAGACAGCGATTTTCCAGCCATAGCAAGGGAGTTTGCAATCCTTTTTGCTTGAAATAACTATTCAGAAACTGATATGTCTTCCTTTTTTAAATTGTGAAGCTTAATATATAATTGAGTGCGTTGGGCATTGCTTACTACCCCATAAGCCACTTCTAAGGCTTTCCAAACAGCATGAGCAGAATTAAGTCTGATTAAGTGAGGATAAAGCTCTTCGGAAATAGATGCTAACAACCGAGACAATAGT
>CATIWK010091907.1:0-11674 GCA_949634005.1 Mallotus japonicus
ATAACACAGCGTGTTGCTTGCCCCAAAACACCTGAGCAAAATGGTTGTGCTGAGCGCAAGCATAGACACATAGTTGAAACTGGGCGTGCTCTTTTGCATCATTCCCATGTCCCCAATGAATACTGGCACTATGCCTTTGACACAGCTGTGTATATTATTAACCGTTTGCCTACACCTATACTCAGTCATTCTACACCTTTCCACAAATTATTCAATAAACCACCCCAATATACTGAATTAAAAGTGTTTGGTTGTCTCTGTTACCCTTGGCTTAAACCTTACGCACCACATAAATTAGCTCCTAGAAGTACACAGTGTGTTTTTCTTGGGTACAGTAAAATTCACAAAGGCTTTTATTGCTTAAATCTCTCTACCAAGAAAATACTCATTTCTCGCCATGTTGTTTTTGATGAACAGGTTTTTCCATTCTCAGGCACTGATGGGACAAGCTCACCTACAAGCCATGATTCTCCAGCAACAATTTTTGTACCTTCTACCTTACCACAAGCATCTCTCCACCCACCCTCCACCACCATGCCCACATCCACCGAACGCATTCCACCACCACCTTCCGAACCAAACACCTCTGGTGAGCCTTCCCTTGTTATTGATCTTTCTCAACATCCTCATCCACAAAATCCACCATCCAATACCCCCCACCGCACTCACACCACGGTCACTCGTTCTCAAACGGGTTCACTTAAACCAAAATTATTCATGGCTACCACTAATCCTACTCTTGAACCCACCACTTTTCGACAAGCCAACAAACTACCCCAATGGCGAAAGGCCATGACCGAAGAAATCCATGCCTTAATCTCCAATGACACATAGGATCTTGTTCCCCACTCTCCCTTAATCAACTTGGTTGGATGCAAATGGGTGTATAGAATAAAGTACAAGCCGGATGGCTCAATTGATCATTACAAGGCCAGGTTAGTTGCAAAGGGCTTCCATCAACGACCCGGCCTTGACTTTACGGACACCTACAGTCCAATCATCAAACCCGCCACTATTCGGGTCATCCTTTCAATTGCTATCTCACAACAATGGCCGGTCAAGCAATTGGATGTTTCCAATGCCTTCCTCCATGGTTATCTCGATGAAGCGGTGTTCATGGAACAACCACCCGGATTTCAAGATCCACAGTTTCCCAACCATGTTTGTCGCTTGAAACGATCTCTCTATGGTCTTCGTCAAGCCCCGAGACAATGGTACAAAAGGCTCACCTCACATCTCCAACACTATGGTTTTCAAGGGAGCAAAACGGACACCTCACTGTTCTATTATAATCAAGGCTCAATTACCATTTTTTGCCTCATTTATGTTGATGACATAGTCATTACAGGTAGCTGCTCCAAGACCATTCAACGAGTCATTGATCATCTCAGTCACGCCTTTGCTATTAAGGATCTCGGCTCTCTCCATTACTTCCTTGGAATAGAGGCACAATGGAACTCATCGGGACTGGTATTAACTCAGACTAAATACATCTGAGACCTCTTAACTAAGGCTGACATGTCGGCTGCAAATGGCATTGGCACACCCTCATGTCCATCTTACAAACTCAAGTTGCAAGACTCTCCTACCTTCTCGGACAGCACTCTGTTTCGCAGCATAGTAGGAGGGCTCCAATATCTAGCCTTGATGCGACCTGACATCTCATTCTCAGTCAATATATCAAACTTCGATTTTGGTGACCATATATGCATTTAAGGCCGAAGATGACGTGAAAGCTGACATAGAGAATATTTGATGAATATTTTTCAACCGGTAACCACATCAGCATTTTACCATCATGTGACTGGTAGTTGATACTTAAATTAAAGTTTGGATACCAAAAAAATACAAATTAGCATTTTGTACATAAAATGAAACAAACCGAAAATTTGATGATCTCTCATGCATTTAACCCGTCAAAACGTTTTAGTTTCTTGTCAAATAATACCATCTCAGGTCTATCATCTATTGTTAAAAGCCATTATAATTTTTAAAGCAGTTAATAAATTATTACATTGTATTATAGAAATGTGACCTTTCGAAGCATGTTTTAGGCTGAAAATATGCTTCTATATTCTGTTTTCAATTTTGCTTTTCCATGACATTAAATCAAAAATAAATATGGGAATGCTTATTGAATAGCCACAAGTAACAAAACAGAAAATATCTTTAATATTGTTCTCTTAAATAGAAGAAAGAAGCTCAAAATAAGCCACCAAGAAGGTTGTTTTCAATTAACAAATGGTGTTACTTAAAGCATCTCCAATAGATTCTTTATTTAAGTAAAATTCTTTTATTTAAAGAGCGAAATCAAAAAAATGGTCTCCAATACATTTTCTATATTTTTATTTTAGAGTACAGAGTTGGTTTGGCTCTCTACATGTAGAGAGTCAAATATTTCAATTCCTCATGTAGAATATTAATTGATGTTTATCTATTTATTGAAAATAATTTTCTCTTTCATCAAATGAAAGAGAAAATATAAATAAATAAAGGGAAATCTTGCAAAAAATAAAGGAGAAAAAAATTAACCATTAATATTTATTGGATAAAGTAAAATAAAAATTAAAAATATCAAGAGTCTATTGGAGTTATACAAATTTCTTCACTCTTTATATTTAAAAATTCCTTAAGATACTTTTTATTGAGTAAAATATACTCTTTAAAATAAAAAGTACTATTGAAGATACTCTTATTCAGCTTCCAAAAGAAACTATTCTACCAACAATGGTTCTGTAACGTCGTCCCATTTCTTCAAACGAGTTTGTGCTTTCTCAACCTGAACAAAATTCAAAAGAAAAGAAAAAAAAAAATGAAAACAACTTCAACCAAAATTCCAACGCACTATAATTGGTTGCTCCACCTATGTCAGAATATTTATTTATCATGAGATACGACAAAAGAATTTATTTTTTTGCCAGTTTGTGATTATGTTTACTTTTGATTTTACTTGGGGGTTCCATCAATTGTACTAGAAGCTTCAATCATTGATTTTTATACATCATTTGGCTTCCAATGGTTTTACCTTTTTTTTTTTTTTCAGCCGCTCATTTAACTTGCACATATTACATTGTGGAAAAAAAAAAAAAAAAACACTGGCAATAAGGAAAATCATTTATTACTCTGTTTGTTTGTAAAAAATATTTTATTTTTGAAAAATATTTTCTCTAAAAAATAATTTTCAGAATATTTTTTTTCTAAAGAAAATATTTTCAAATGTTTGGCTACAACATTAGAAGATAATAAATAAGGAGAGAATGTATTGAAAAATAAACAGAAGACAATAAATGAGGAGATAATGTATTAAAAAAATATTGGAAAATGATTCTGATTTTTAGAATGGGAAATCATTTTTTTTATTTTAAAGTTATTTTCCTTTGACTAACAATATATATTTTTTTAACTTATTTTTTTTTTGGTAATCCAAACAGTGGAAAATAAGAAAAAATATTTTCTGGAAGAATATTTTCTACAAACAAATGGATTCAAACTTAGTATGTGAATGAAAGAATATGTCAAAAAAAAAAAATCTACTACTTTACAAGATTGATTCAAATGTATTCATACTTAAAATCCTATTATTTTTCAAACTTAATTACCTCTTTGCTCCAATCTGTTCGAAATGTAACCCACAGTAAAATGAGAGTTTGAATAAAGGTGCCTCCTAACATTCCAGACCATATTCCCTATGCATGTTCAACAATGAAACTAGCAATTAGTATTCACCATTCACTATAAATAAAATTTGGGTTTTGGATTATGGAAGTAATTTGATGAAAATAGAGAGAGATTAATTAATTGGATTGATATGTATATGTAAATATTACCTTTGCACCCAAGTCTAAAGTGAAACCAAGCACACAACCCAGTGGTACACCGATAATATAATAACATCCTACATTAACATATGCCACAAAAGCTTGCCATCCACATCCAACAGCCACCCCTTCAAAAAATTAAAAAAAATAAAAAACCTTTGTCACAAATCAAAATGAATGATGGAAAAAAGATTAGCAAGGAGATATCCACACCTAGAATTCAAAGACAAAAGGTACAACCTTGAATGTTTGTTGTGCCAATGAGACCAATTATTTGTTGGTTGTAATAAATTAATTAAAGGACTAGATGCAAACATGAGCCCTAGATGGAACAGGCTGAAAATTATAGTTCAATGAGAATTTCAGAAGTTTAATTATTCTGATTTTCTTTATGTCAAAAAAAAAAAATTATTCTGATTTTCTAATGGTTGAAGGGAACCATCGAAGAGCTTTCTTGTATTAACATCATAACCAAGTTAGGATATACATTGAAAGCCTAGTGCGTCTCACGTCTCACATCATAATCAAGTTAGGGTAATTTTGTCTGCTTGTCTACTACTGTTTCCTGGGATGCAAAATCCTACTTGAACACAAACTTCCCTTTCTTATCAATTTTCATGGTCATGTTTTTCCATGTTATTTAATTAAATGTGACGATGCCAATCAGGAAGTAGTCAAGTGAGAACTCCTCTCCAAAAGCATTTTAAGGTGTAGGATTCGATATCTGCCGTCATCGATTTAAAAGGGGAGGACTGCCCCCTATTATGCAGTTCAACTGCTAAGGTTATATAACCTCCTAATTTATCAAAAAATAAAAAATAAATGGGATTACTATAATAGAAAATTATATATTAGGAAATTCTCATCTAGCAATTGAATATGTAATATTTGTGTACTTCACATTCCATTACAGGGTATGTGCAAAATTCGGATGATAGTGTTACTATATTCTTAAAAAAGAAAAATTGTAAAAAAGATTTTCAGTTTTGATCTACTTGATTTAGCTGGATTTTAATGATTATAAATAAAAATTGAAGAGACATCTTAATTACCTGATAAAACAGGTTGGACACCACTCAGTATGATAGATAGTGCAAGGAAAGGAGAGAGTTCTGCCACAGCCTCAGAAACTGTTGTACCACTGGTGAAGATATAGCTCAAGTAATTGCGGAATATAAGCACAAGAATCGCGAAGATCAAAGCTACGACTAAGGAGCTTAAATTCACAATCACTACAGCAAATGATGCCGATTTGGGATGTGCAGCTCCTAGCTCATTACTTACCCTTACACTGTTTGACAGTTTAGAGATTAATCGCCGTTTTGTGTATATTAACAAAACAATATCAAGACATAAATGTTCACATCTTAAAGAAGAATAACTAACCTTGCAGCTGCATTAAAACCCACTGAGATCATGAACACCCATCCAGCAATAGTCATGCTGCCTCACAAAATGAAAGAAAAATGAGTAGCATATAATGAGTCATTACAGTCAATCAGCAATATAATAGAAACGAACATGACCAAAATGATCCATTGAACATATTGTTCCATCAGAAGGTGTAGAAATTGAGTAATATATTTTGGATTTTTATTTTCAGATTCATGCTTAATTAATGAAATGATTAAATGACAATGGCCGCTAGTTTCGAACGTTAATTTAATCTGTTCTATGGTAACGATGAACTATATGTGAGCAAAACAACTTTGTCATTTGATGCCATGTCCTATGAAAAACTTTCCAGGAAAAACTGAGGAGCTTATGCTATAAACTTGTCAGACAATTTTCTCATGTTCCATGACATGGGTCTGCCGGAACTCCAATGTTACACCCTAATAAATTAAAGTGTTTTCAAATTTTTGGTAAGCATATGTTCTTGGAGAGCATTGTATGATTCCCATATTTCTAATTGTCTCTAGTGCATTAGTGACTTTAATCGAAATAAATTTACGTGTATATAGGATAATTTATGTTGACTGGTAGTTCAATGTCCTTTTATGTCTTATCAGAATCTATAACATAAGATTATCGGCTAAACTTGTGGCTAGCTTCCTACTTGAAATCTATAGGTATGTACTGACCGTAGCGGTTGTATGAGCTAAACTTTGCTTACCAGATACGAAGGATGCTTACCAGACGGAAAGGGAGTCCAGGGCAATTTCAGCATCTTTCAGCAATCCAGCAATCAAAACTATTATTTGATAGTACCAAGCCTCAAGGCAAAGCATTATAGCAGATGCAGTAGACAATTTCAAGAAATCCCATAATCCTGAAAAGGCATTCCAAGTGAATCCAGTCCAAGTTCGCTTGCACCTTGGGCTGGTAACAATGTACACAAATTGTGCAACCACTATAATCCACCATGAAAAACTCAAAACAAGTGAAGCACCTAACAATCCCCAACCAAGCTTGTACAATGCAAGCCAACTTAAAAATATGTGCACTACTAACGTTCCCGCTGATATGTATGCACTGGGGAAAACTATGCTTTGAGCTTGTAAGAACTTCTGAATCGGAAAATTGACTGCATATGCAAATATTTGAGGAATAAGCCCATAGACGAAAATTGCAGCACTAGATGCAATCGCTGTAGATTCTCCTAGTAAGAGCAAGATTTGTTTCGAGAAAGCATATATGATCGTCAGTGGTATCCCTGTTGCCGTAAGAAGGATTGTTGATCTCTGAAGATATACTCCTAGCATCTCATACTTGTGTGCGCCATAAGCTTGGCCACATAGTGTCTCAACTGCACTACCCATTCCTAGCTGCAAGAAGTAATTCACAAACTCAATTGGATTTGAACAATCAAGGACCTGAAAACTTATACACATAGACTATAAAACTAGTCCTTAATGTTTGTATTGGACGGAAGATTTATGAGATTACCATAAGGCCATAGGCGAAAACTTGGATTCCCGTATTGCCAAGAGAGGCAGCAGCAAGCTGAAGATTGCCAAGATGACCGCAAAAGATCTGGGTAGACATGGAAACCACATTATTGATCAAGTAAACAAAAACAGCTGGCCCTGCTAGACGAAGGAGTATTTTTAGCTCTACTAAGACAGCTTTTCGGAGTCTCTGAAAATATGACAAGTCAGCATCAGATAATATTTCTTCAAGTTCGGAGCTCACTGGCGGCACCGATGATTGTTTTGGTAGTAATTCAGGTTGATGTTCCTCATTTTCCAGGTTTTTTATTGAAATTTGATCATCAGCCATGACCTCTCTCTCTTTAGAGGTAGAAGCGCTAGCTGCTTGATTGATACGTTCCTAGACTTGAACAATGTATTATGTATGAAAGTACTCCTACCAACTATCTGTGTCAAGATATTGGGTGTGGGTGTTGTTTCTTGCACTACAACCGTTGGATGTTGAACAGATGTATCGTGATCGTTAACTATGATTAAAAGAAAGTAGAAGAAGAAAAAAAAATCAGTACAAATTAATAATGTCCTTAGGGTAGGGTAAGAATTTTTCTTCATCATAAATTCCAGAAAAATTTTAACTCTGGTGATGTGTAAACAAAAAGTCTTTAAAATATTTTACTAATTAGTATTATACTTAGACTTTGAATGAAATTATTATAAAAAAAATATGTGCAATGCATGCACTACAAGTTGGTATATATTTTATTTAATTAATTTAAAATATAAATCCTTCTTTATTGTAGTATATGTATAAATGAAATAAAAAATTATTAGAAAAACCATTATATAATTATAATCATTGATATATTATAAGAACAGATACACATGAATTAATTAATGGTTATAGTTATATAAAATTAAATTAATGATTTTATTTATTTATATAGATACACATATGTGTATCGTAGTAAGACTGATAAATAAAATGAAGTAATTCATATATATTAATTAAGTAATTTTAATCAAATGAAAAAAAATATAGTAATTAAACAGTTTTTAAAAACAGAAATTCACCTTTCTAAAATAAATTCATATACTAACCATATTGTATTAATTTTTTTATTTAAATTTATTAAAAAAAACTTACCTTTTCTTCAAAGTTTTATACAATTTTTATTAAATCTGTCATAGTTTACTATTTTTAAAATATATTTTTTACATCCTGTCATAGAATCAAAAGTATTTGGATGATTTAGGTTCGAGTCTTGCCATTCCTCATCCCATCTCAAACAGTACCGGATATATTGTGTTAATATATATATATATATATATATATATATATATATATATATCATTTTACCAATGTAATGAGAAAAAAATTAATATATTTAAGATGTAGATTTTTGTAAAAAACGGATAAGGAGTAATATGAAATTAAATTTATAACTTTTAAGCATCTTATAATCTCATTTTAACTTACTCATTTAGAAGTATTGATCCTGTTTCAATCCTACATTACCTTTTCTTCAAAGTTTTATACAATTTTTATTAAATTTGTCATTGTTTACTATTTTAAAAATATATTTTTACATCCTATCATAGAATCAAAAGTATTTGGATGATTTAAGTTTGAGTCCTGCCATTCCTCATCCCATCTCAAACAGTACTGGGTATATTGTGTTAAAATATATATATATATATCATTTTACCAATGTAACGAGAAAAAAATTAATATATTTAAGATGTAGCTTTTTGTAAAAAAGGGATAAGGAGTACTATGAAATTAAATTTATAACTTTTAAATGTCTTATAATCTCATTTTAACTTACTCATTTAGAAGTATTGATCCTGTTTCAATCCTACATCACTGAGAGATTGTATATATAATTTATTTCTTATATTTACATCTATGTTCAATTATTATTATTTTTTTTTATTGTTGTTAGCGTTAGCGTAAAATCATATAGTTCTAATATCTCACGGTATCCATTTTTTTTTTTTTTTCAATCTAAAAGTGATATTTGAGAAAATATCATGAATGCCGACACAATTTATAAATTGATGAATTAAGACTTTTTTTTTGTCATGATTTTTTTGATGTGTCGTTTTTTTTTTTTTTTACAATCTAGAAGTAATATTTGAGAAAATATCATGAATTAACACTTTTTTTTTTTGTCATGATTGTTTTGATGGAACAAATTTCAGACGATGGGGAGGCCAGTTGAAATTCATATTTACTGCATTGAAAGTTTTAATATGTTTCGTAACATAATTTGCCTCCATTTCATAAACCAAATGAGGATGACAATCAAACTGCTATTATATTAAAGAAAAAATGGAAGGGAAGATGAAAGATAGATTTTGAATGTACTCTCCGACGACCTATATGATCTCTCATTCATGAACTTCAAGAATGTGTTTGATGGCATCAAGAGTTTTTTTTTTTTTTTTTCTTTTTTTTTTTTCATATACAAATATATCTCACCTTGTGAATCTACAATTTAGTCAACTCACTCAATCATTTGCAGATTTAATTGCAAAGCACTTTTCCCTTGCGTAAATCAAAAGTTGTTGGATGAAGGATGTCTTTAGGCATGGCTCGTTATTTAGCAAATGATAGAGAGTCTGAGGAGTAATGCCTATTACAATATTTTGTTATAGAAATATTATATGTTAAGCTGATTGTATTTTATAGTTTGTAATTTGAAATTTATATATAATTAGGGACTAATAAGATTTGTAATGGTTATCTTATATTGATAATTTCTAATGGTGCAGTATATTTATATGTTTAAGTTGAAAGAGTTTAGTAGTTGATTAGACGAGATACAGTGATACTCCGTTACACCAGTGTTTAAGTTAGGTGGATCCAAATAGTAGTCATTTAGAAAAGGTATTGATGGGGTTGGGGTGTCACACCCATGTTAACTGCATATTGCATAAAAAAAACCATAAATTTTCAAATTGTAACAATTTTGTCCCAAAATTTAATTTTTCCATAAATATCTTAATTTTTCAAAATATATTACATTTTATATTTAAATTAATTATTATTATAATATTTAAAAGTTATTTTTATTTAAATATAAAATTTTTAGATATAGATTATTTATCTAATACTAAAATACATCAAACTAATTAATAAATCATTTCAAAAATAAATATTTCACATGATTAATAACCATAAATATTATTAAAATAAAAAATATGTCCATATATGTATCAAATTTTTAGACCATTAGGTCTAAATTGATATTTATAAGAAGTTGAAAAGTATTAATGCATGTATCAAATTTAAATTTTTGTATTTAAAATTTAATAAACAATATAATGCTGAATTGCTTAATTAATATTTATTAAATTTAATAATACTTTTAGTTATTAATTATGTAAATATTATTTTAGTTTGAAATAATTTAGTAATTAAAAATTTAATAATCAGATTAATAAATTTTAGTGTTAAATATTTATGATATATATTTTTAAATTTTTTATAAATAATAAAATATAATTGAAAATTTGAGTATTGTATTTAATAGAAAAATGTTTTGTCTTCACCTCTACCTCAAGCTTCTTTGTCTTCATTTTTTTTTTTTTTTACTGAATAAATATGCATTCAATAAAAGAAAATTACAATTTCTGTTCTTTGAGAACAAGATACAAAAAATCTGGATGAACATTGGAACTAGAATTAACAAAACTAATTGTACAGCTGTGTTTTGCTAACCAGTCCGCGACTTGGTTAACACCTCTTGGGATATGATGGAGTTGAATATTATGATGACTTGAAATTAAGCTATTTACCATCTCGCCTACAACTTCAACTTCCCATGGTCTGCTTTCCATGGCAGAAGAGCAGATGTGAACTGCTTCTAAACAGTCCGACTCAACAATCATTGGTCTGTTCTGGAACTTAGTAGCAAAGATAACAGCTTCTCTAATTGCGAATATCTCCGCCTGAAGGGGGGAGGAGCCTGTGAAAGTTTTTTTGCTGATGTGCAAGAGCTTACCAAGACCGTCATGGCAAACGAAAGCAATCGAACAACGCTTGCTTGAATAATCATATGCTGCATCACAAAAGGTTAGTTTTAAATTTTTTTCTGAATATCATAAATTTACAAGGTTAATCTTCAAATTAAATAAAATTAGAAACTATATCACATAATTAACAGTAAAAAAACACTATAATAGTTCTCATCTACAGCTTTAGAGCAATTTATTGCTCAAACTATAAAATTCTACAACTAAATATTTTAGCCAGAAAAAAATATTTCGTAGCTTGCTATAGTAATAAAATAGCATGGTTGAAAGTCATCAACAATATTTAAGTGTTCCATAACTATTTTCATAAAAAAAACAAAAAATAGAATGAATGAAAGTCAGCTAAAAAATTTAAGTGTTCCATAGCTATTTTCGTATTTTTAGCTCCATAGATTATAGTAATGAAGTTAAACTACAAAAAGATGTTAAATTTATAAGTTGCTATGAGAATTGAAATACTATGTCAAAAAATTGTAATTATTAGTTACAAAAATATTACTTTGCAGCAAATAAAATATATGCAACTACATATATTATTTAATTATAACTAAAGAATAAACTTATTTAATACAAAACAAATGACGTGGCGAATCAATTTTTGCTATTAGATATGGAATTTATTATTCATAGCTATAAATACAATTTAATTGCTATATAAATAATGCAATTGCAGCAAAAAATTTTAATTAATTTCCTCGATCATTTATATTATGGCAAAAATTATAACAATTTTAGCTATGGCAATTTGAAATCTAAAACAAACTAGACTTCAAACTATTTGCCATGGATGACATAAATGTGTGACTAGATGTTGAACTTTTTTAGACATGAATAAAAAATTAATATGAAAATATTAATTTAATATTATTGAATTTTATAATTAACTATAGTAAAAAAAGTTGATATAGAAATTCAATTTTTAGGATTTAAATTTAAAGCACTCCA
>CATIWK010092216.1:0-14042 GCA_949634005.1 Mallotus japonicus
ACTAGAATAAGTTCTATGTGGATTTTAAATGCATTTTAATGTGTTTTTCCATGTCTTTTGAGGTTTGGAAGCTTGGAGTTCAAATGGAATGCAATATGGCGTGACTCGGAGCTTAATTTAGCAAAGAAGAATGCCTAGGAGAGTGTAATGGCCGTTACCTGTTATTGCATGGCCATTACGAAGTGCCTGAATTGAAGGATTTTCAGAAGAAAGAGCGTAACAGCCGTTATCTGTTATTGCATGGCCATTACGCATTTCCAGCATGGTTTCGGATTGGAGCATGTCTAAGTGTTTTGGGCATAACTTTTCGTAAAAAACTCGGATTTGGGTGATTCAAAGTGCTCCAGGAAGTTAAGAGAAAATTCTACAACTTTGATGAGGATTTTAAGAGCTAATTCATTTATATTAAGGGGATAAAGTTTTGTGAAAGTCATCTTACCTGCACAGAGAGGGAAAATTATCCTAATTTGATTAGAATTGGACTTTTGAAGACCTAAATTTATTCCAATTCAAGCAAGGACGAATTATGACTATATATATGGGATCAAAAGAGATGAGAGGGGGATATTCATTCCGTATTCTTGAAGCCACAAACAAGAGCCAACCGAAAATTGAAGGAAACTAAAGATTAAAAGAGTTTTTATTTATTTTCTTCTTCATCTTTCTATTTCTTTTGAACATGTTTATGTGCTTCGCCACAACCATGCGTGACTAGTTTTCTTTTAGGGTTTGGGAATAAGAGTAGTTATTCCATGACGTGAATGAATACAAGATTTTATTAATTAATATGATTTTCAGTTATTTCTATGAGTTGTATTTAATTGTATGCTTTTATTCTTAAAACTCATAGGACTTAGATCACTTGACCACGAGAGTAGGCGAGCTCTTCGGGGAACCATGACTGTAGACAGGGGTCTACCGTGGTAAATCAATTGTTAAGGAACTTAATGAGTTTTGATTAACTTTTTAACCACGAGAATAGGTTAAAATTTAATCTTTGCATGTTTAATTGAACTCGAGAGAGTCTTTAGGTAATTTAGAACGATTGCCCTTAACTGAAATCGATGTTTTTCTATTAATTTGTGTCCATGATCAGATTGGAATAGTGAAACTAGACCTAAGCTCTAAGCTTTAATCATTTGATTTTAATTATAATTTAGATTACTGAGTTTATTTAATTCTTATTTCACTTTTATTTAATTTGCTAGCTAAGATCATAAATAAAAATATTGGTAATCAATATACAATTCTCATGGGAACGATAACTCTTTATACTGCAATCACGATCCGTACACTTGCAGGTCTTGAATGCAACGACACTACTTAAAGAGTTTAGACAAGGAACTATCTTGCTTGCATTTTTGTAGGGTAACAAGTACTAAAATCTCAACTGGTTGGTCCTAGATTTAATATCAGCTGTCTGTATCGATTAGGTCCTCCGTATGATAAGGGCGGTGAGAGGACAAATGCCAAAAGTCTTGTCGTTTGATTTCTGATAGGGACCTTCCCGAATGCATTTTTCAAACTTGAAAAAATGTTATTGGTCAATAAATCCTTAGCAAAAATTTGAGAAAAAGTTATGAGAAAGGCAGCTAATGAATAGCTAAAAAAATTATTAAAAAAATTTTTTTTTTCAAAAGCTGAATCTCACACGACACTTATTTGAATGAAATCCATTTAATAATAGTTTCAGATCAGTGTTTTATAGTTTGCTTGTTCGACCAAAACAAAGAATTTTCTAGAAAGTGATCTTGCAGAAGAAAAGAGTGTTCCCTTAACATACGTAATTTATAATAATATGTTCTTCAAAAAGATGGAAGGTACAGGAACTTGAATAGGTTAAGCCAATATTGAAATCCTTTTCGTATTTGTAAATTTTTAAGCTGTATTTGGTTTAAACACGGGGACCTCTCAGTGCTTATTTAGCATTGTCCAAGGTACAAAAGGCATGTATTGGCACATCTGCAGCCCCCAAGCCTTGGCAGTGACCATGGAATAAGAATGTTCTTGGTAAAAGTTTTTCAAATCAGAATTGGATAATTTTGAAAACAATCCGCAGTCAATTATCAGGTATTAAGCGTAGAAACTGCATGCATAGGGTTAAAAAAGCCAGGATTTAATAGAAAACATTAATAAGCTGTTTATTGGATGAAGCTCATAATTCGATAATATAGTTACATAAAAAGATCCTCCCACAAACACTCCCAGTTTATGCAAAATGCATATGCCGTCATTGCTAGAAAACCATTAAAAGAATGGAGCAACCAGCTTCCCGCATTTGCAGGTGCAGGTCTGGACATCTCATATTGTGTACCAAAGTCCCTGTTTGTTGGAGGCTGCACTTTTCACATGCTTGAAATTTTCTAAAATCAACTGTTTTTTTCCCTCTTATCACACCGCATAGTTGTGCTATTCCTCGTCTTTTCATGTATGCCTATTCTGAACGTGGATGTACTTCTTGCCCCACTTGAAGCCATGAATCTGTTTGTGGTCTAAGCTCGTCACTATCCTCGTATCTTAATAATATTCCGAACAGAATCTTTCCCTGCTTCCATGGAAGAACATACAGTTGCTAAGAATTGACAGGAATGCTGCAAGCTAAATTTTGAACAGGGTTGCCATTTGCTAACCTTCACTCTCCTGTACGTAGCTAAAGTTGCCAGAGGTTCATTTGACTTCTGCACTTGTCCACCTTGATGCACTAAATTGATCATCTGACAACGGTTGCATCCACCCAATGACTGCAAGCAAGACATTCAATTAAACTGAAAGAGAAAAAGAGATGGATACATGGATATTATTCAACCTAAAATATGGTACCTGAACTAAGACGCACAGGGGGGAGCCAAAAACAATATGCAAGGACTAATAACACCCAACAGTTTTTGCAGAAAACAAGCATGATTGAGAAATGATGACAGGTAAAATTCTTGCTAAGAACTCACCGTAAAATACTTGCTTCCAATTTCAAGACATCTCCATGTATCTTCTGCATAAGGTTCACCTCCCGATATGACAAGATTGGGGCGAAATCTCATTGGATTAACTGGAATGTATGTTCCATTTATTCCTTTTGGCACATCTGCTAACATCAATGACAGACAATTCATGAAGAGGAGAAACTACTAAGTCAATAAATTCCCCAAAAGTGCATACAATAAAATGGTGGATGCAAGAGAAAGGTCATGCATTATTGCCTACTAGCAAAAACAACCAAACAAAAACTAACAGTCATGGTTCACTTACTCATGGGAAAGACTATTATTCATGCCAAGAACAGGAAAATATTTACTAGTTATGTTACAGAATCAATAGAGCAGAACATACGCGGGCTTAATCTGCTGTTGAGGTCAGATACACTCTCCTCAGATATTAATAATAACTGAGCTTCATTGGCAAAACTCAATCTGCTCTCTACATCTCTGCACATGCTCATACCTCTGTTCATGTTCCCGCAAACATAAGATTTGGAACTCGAGTATCGTAATAGAGTGCAGGGACGACCTATAGCATTGCTGAACCATAGGTTGACATCATTTTCATAGAGCTGTACTTCGACTCTGACAATTAACAAATAGCAATCAGATTAAGACATCCAAAATAAGTATAAATACAATTCTTGTCTAAACGAATACGAAAGAGAGCATGAAAAACAGTTGTCCAGTACTTTTGAGGAAAAACATATACAAAGAGAGAAAACTACAAATGGATAAGAAATTCTCCTGCATTGATTTTTTTTTTAAAGAGCTTTCAATTCATTTTCATTGGAAAGCACAGTTGGATTAATGCACCATGGTGAGAGACACTGAACTTTGAAGTAGGAACAGATTAATATGTTGTTGAACAAGGAAGGTACACTGGTAGTTGGAGACTCAGATTTATGCACCTAAATCCTAAAACATTGTTTTCTAGGTTTTCTTCTGCAGAACATAGCTCTCTTGTGGAATTTCCAGATGTAATACATCCAAGGAGGTTTTTTGCTATATTTCCAATTTTTTTGGTCAAATCATTTTCCATATATATCCTGAAGGTGTTTCTGACAACAGTACATAATTATTATCATAGCTATCTACATATTTTTAGAGATGCTCTGTAATATCCGCTTGATTGTGGTTAAAACATAATATAAGCATGTGAAGTAAGAATTTTATCTGGTATCAAACCTCTTGGCATGCAACTCAATTTCTTCTTTTGAAGCAGGATTTGAATCTGTACATAGATTGATTTGCAACTTCCCTCTACATCGAGGTGACTCAATAAACATTACCCCTTGGTTCAGGTCAATGAAAGTACTAATAAAGCACATTTCAGGAACCTGAAAAAGAACTCAGATAAATTAATGCTTCATCATGAATTTAAGAAAATGAAAACAAATACATGTGTTAACAAGTCCAAGGGCCTCGAGAGTGTTGGCCCACACACACGAGGACTTATAAATGGGGTTGAGCTCACGTAACACAAAACCAATTGGCTTGTGTCAAGGTCCAATCTACACCACTTATAAGCCCTTTATTGCTTTGCACTTTTCCAATATGGGATATATTCTCCAACAACATGCCTACTGAAAGCTTACCTTTTTCTGTGTAAGGATCTCACCCGTCAGACTTTTAAGAAGCCATTCCCGATCATGTTGTAAACCTGATAAAGTTACAATAGGAAAAAAAATAATAAATTTCAGTGTCATTAACATAAGTTGCCAGAATATGATATAATTCTGGCACTCCTCTAAAAATTAAGGAATTACACTTCTTCATCTAAGAAGGCATTATCCAATTGTCAAACCATCAAATGAAATTTTACATATAAAAATTAAGATCGTAGGTTTATGATTCCAGTTTTAATGTCATAATCAAAGTATTCTTTTTTCTTTTTTGAGTTATAAAATGACAGAAAAGGAGATCAACAAAAATTTGCCCAAGACTTTTAACCTAGCCTCTTGTGTCTTGAATTATCTTATCAACCATGTCAGTCAACCTAGTACCACGATAAGTATTATAACATATGCATCAAAGCATAAAAAGATATACGAAGGTACCAGTACTGCTCAGAGGCCAACTTTTTACGCTGAATCCTCCACATGATTTTATTGGATAAATCGTAATACTCTTAAGATGATAACCCACCAACGAACATCTTCTTTCCTGCTCTGTAATTTAAGTGAAGAATCAGATACTAGGTTCAGCATACAAAGTTGACAAAAAACTTTCTCTAAGAATTTTCACTTCAGAGATGAAACTATGCCACAGCATTGAGTTAAGGGATCTATCATGAATTCAATATTCATTATAATAATATGATAATGGAAAAAAGTCACCTGATTATGCATAAGAATCTAATAGAATATGTTATAGTTCACCAAGGCAAAAAGAACTCTCCAATTAAAACAAACTTCCAATGAATTAAAAAGGCTAAGTGAAATCATGTGCAGCAACTAATATCCATTTAATGCTGAAAGTTATTCTGCTCAAAAAAAAAAGAAGCAGAAATTTTTCAATTGGCAATGACACTAATAAAGGCATAAATTTAATGAATATTGTATTACAAACAAGAGAGGCAAAATGAAATCAAATTAACTGGCAGCCATATCAACTGTGCATACAGGGAGTCTAAATTGAACTACTTCTCTGCTAAAAAAAGAAAGAAAAAAGCAAAATAAAAAGTGAAAAAGTTATTATGATGGCTGATACAGTAGCACCTGTCATCACTCATTCAAACATATCAGATGACAATATAATTCAGTTGCTCTCGTTACTGTTGACAATAGGTTCAAGTTTTACAAGGGGACAGAATGAAATGTTACTCAGCTTTTGCATTTCATTGATCCAAAAACAAAACAAAGTAAAAAAGCTAACCTTCGCTTGAAGTAATGGACCTTGTTCTCCATAGATTCATATTTCTAGACTTATTTGGCATTGATACAAATGATCTTCTGATAAAATTAATAAATTTCTGCAGATGAAATTAGAGAGAGAAATAGAGAGTAAGACACAGAAAAAATCCAAATTGAAGTGCACCAGGCAGATTTCTTTTGAAAATTCCTTGAAAAAAGTGTACTAGAAACTTAGACTAATAAACACTCCTAATATTTGAAATTAACTCCATTATGCACTTTTAATATTTTCAAACAGCTTGAGCATGGATGTAGACAGCGGCAAGCAGCATTCCTCTTCCTTTTCTTCTCCAATTGTAAGAATATTGACTGAAATACATACTGGCAGAACCATCTACTTACCTTAGCATCTTCATATGTTGACATGTAAGCAAATGATATTCTAACAGCTCCAGTTGGTTTTCCATTTAGTATATCATTATCATCCCAACATACATGCCCAGCCTGAATTCAGAAGATAAACTGTAAGGACATATTTAATGCTTCAAAAGACAACCAAACCCGTGTAATGCAATTGAAAGCATGGCCATCACTGGGTAACACTGGATAATGGTCTTTTTCTGCCACTGCCTTATATAAGAATTGTCCTACTGAAAAAAAACTCATACCTCTAAGTTAGAAAGAAGATCCAAGTGAGATAATCCAAGATATTTTGCACATGCTCCAGGATTACAAAAGCATCCTGTCTAGATAAAAGCAACAGGACAAATAGCATAATAATTACATCAGCGTTCCTGTCACAAAGATCATCAAGTGCCAAAATCTCACTGCACATTCAAGCATGCATGCACTTGCATGATACAAGGATGTCATCAGGATCATATAGATAGCATTTCTTAAATCTTACCCGTAACTGAATTCCAGATAGGGAGGCCAATTTTTCCACCTCACGATATCCAAACCAAGAGCCATCTGGCCTTCTTAAGTTGAATGACAATATGGAACCCGATTCATGACCAAGTACCTGAAAGAAGAAAGTGAAACCTACAATTAACTCAGCAAAAGGAAGAAATAAGAGACATTTTCCTTTAGTTATATGTCATTCCTACTGAGACATGAGGATACTAGAGATCAAGAACATGTATAACATTTGATTTCCTACACTAACCTTTGACATCTGATTTCTGTAAATTGTACAGACATTAGCTCCATTGTCGTGCCTTAAAGCCAAAAGCATGTTCTCCACATAGGTTATGAGTGATGCTGTATGCCTGAAAGAGGTTAAAGGGGGAAAAATGGATCAGGTTACACACTATAAAGTACAGAAAGCACATCAACTTTATCACATCAATAAAAATAGAAGTTGAACATACACTATAAAGTACAGAAAGCACATCAACTTTATCACATCAATAAAAATAGAAGTTGAACATGAAAGGAAACCACATACAAATAATAATCACACGCCATTTTGCTTCTCTATCAATGCCAAATACTTCAATTAGACAATTAGTGAGTAAAAACTTGTAAGAAACTAATAAATCACAACTGTAAACCAAAAATCTTAATTTTCTATAAAATAGAAGGAGAATCCAAATATGCATTCTCTGATATTTTTCTAGCTTTAACAGTGATAGAATGTCTTAGCTGATCTAATAATTAGAAAGAAAAATTAAAAATTCAGCAATCAACTCAGTTAGTTGAAAACCTACAGCAGGTGTAATTAAATTGAAAAGGCTTTAGTTTGGCCCTTGCTAGGAGCTAGTTGACGGAATACAGTATCAGGGTGATGAATCCCCTCCCCCTCCCTCCATTTTCACTCTATTTTTTTAGACCTTCTTTTTATCTAAAGAAATGTAATGACATACTGCAGGTGAAAATCTGAAAATCATTATGTCCTATCTGACCTACCTGCATACTGCAGGTGCAGTTAGAGAATTGAGTATTTTGAATCCATGCAGTATAGATGCTATGCTCAGAAATGAAATGGTGCCATCCTCAAAAAGCTCTTCAATATTTTCTCTTCTTTTAACAAAGTCCATGTCAGCAATTGCTGCAGCAACAGTACCTGGAATTTCTTTAAGTTAACTAATGCAAGAAGTATATAATATGTTGATAAAGACATTCAAGTACAAACCTCCACTAAAGTAAGTCTTCTTCAATATCTTAGCAGCATCTGAAGCATGAAGAAGATAAGCATTAGAATGAAATAGATTTGTTAAGTCTTTCAGATGATGCAACAATGGGTAAGAATTACTATGCATGCACTGCTAGCATAATGCACTTGATGACTTTTGACTATTTTTTCACAAAATGAAAATTCTTCACAAGATCAATTAGTTACCATTTCTAACAATTAGAGCACCAAGTCCAGTTGGATAGCCAAATAGCTTGACAAAAATAACAAAAAAACAGAATGTGAATATCACAAGAAATTAGTCTGAAAATTAAAACAAAAAAAAAAACATGTATTTTTACCTTATAGAATGAGAGGACCACAAAATCTGCTGGATACTTGGACAAATCCGGTGGTTTAGTTGCACATCCTTTTGCAGCATCAATCAATACCATCCAGCTCCCACTTTGTAGAACAATGGTTTGATATTGCAGCACAAGAGGGTTAGGAGATAACAGAAAAGAAGTACAGCAATGACAGAATTGGACCAAAAAGTTAAAGATATGCATGGTAAAATATGACTTACATACTTGCAGAATTGAGAACCTTCCAGAATTCTTTCCGGACTTTTCTTGATAAGGTTCACCAAATCAAGGCTAAATCTGAAACCTGAGAAATTGCACTCTGATGGAAAGGCAAACAAGTTATAAGAATCACCTGCAAAAACAAAAATACATGACAGATTAAAAGTTAAATTATACTTAAATAAGACAGTCATATGACGTTATGTAAAAATAATTGCTACGACGTTGTCAGTCAACCTTACTTTTCCCTCAGAAAAAAATCAAAATATGATACTGGTGATACACAACAGATAGGCCAACTAACAATTTGCATTTATGATTTAAAATAATTCTTTCTTCTGTATGATATACACATTCATAATAGTTTCAGAAATTGGTTCAAACAGAACAGGAGGCAAGTAAAATATTAAGCATACATATAACAAGACTCTTATCTATCATATGGCATAAAAAATTCTTTGCTTAGCTCAGTAACAGAACACCACTAGCCGAAATATGATGCAAGAATTACCCATACTCTCTCCTTTCAGAAGTTCAGCTTCATTTCTCCGTTGCACTGGGTGCAATGATACTTTTAAGGAGGTTCTGTAATCGCTTTTAGATACTCTGCCATGACTAGCAGCACTTTCAATGTCTGCTGCAAAAGCTGCAGCTCCTTTGCTGAGAGCATATCTAATAATAATAATAATGTAAGTGTAGACAGAACAGAACTATGGATCCACACATATGAAATGAAAGTGAGCAGACATGCCAAAGCGATTCAGTTCAAAGGTATAAAATCTTCAATGTGACAAAAAAAATGATCAAAATGGAAGGATACTCTCTGATCCCAAGCACACTATTATGATTTTCCATAGTGTACATAAAACTGCTTCCTGAATTCCATGGAAATGCCTCCCCAATCAACTTCAGTGCTGCCGTTGCACCAGATGTGAATATGCATTTGTAGTCTTTAGGAGAAGCATTGAAATAATCAAGCACCTTTGTTCACCAATAAAAGACCTTAATACACAGACAATAATAAGTGAAACTTGACATTACACAAAATCAATGAGAATCAGTACCTGCTGCCGCGCTTCCCTCACTGTATCAAGAGTTGCCAAACTAGCTTCACTCTGGCTATCTAAATTTGAAATTAAAGACTCCAAAATCCAATTTGACACATGAATATACATGCAGAATCGCAGTTATCACAGTTCAAATTTAAAATTGAGGGAAAAAAAAAAGGATACGAGGATTTGCATAAACGCTAGCTTTAAGATCGTTAAAAATGGCCTCCATCTGCAATTCAGAATATAAAGTAGCTCCAGCATGGTCTAAGTACACAGTACCTGCAAATAGGAGCAATTATAACAACAGAATACTACACTACTGATCGTAAAAAGAAGAAAACGGATTTAATAGAGATAAAAATGAAATTAATCAAACCGTTATGGTCTAATCGCTTAAATTCAGCAGCTCGAATTTCGTCGATACTCTTTGGAGCATTTGGATAGCCATAATCGTGACCAAATTCTTTAAGAAACTGTTCCTTGTCAGCGTCCATGCTTCTCCTCCGGTGAGAAGAACCCTAGCTTTGCAGGTGTTTACTCCCTCTGCTGCTAGTACAATATAATGATCTTGAACACGGTACAAAATGACAATCACTGTAGATAATTTATGGCGATTTTGTCAGAGAATATCTTATTGCGATTCAATTGAACCAAATAATTGATTCAAATGGCCGACAACAAATTTCGGATGCATCCAGCAATTATTTCGTCACTAAAAGTTAGAAATTCAATCGTACATTTATACATTTATTTATTTATTTATTACGTCGAAAAAAATTTAATTTAATTA
This sequence comes from Mallotus japonicus, assembly GCA_949634005.1. Taxonomy (NCBI): domain Eukaryota; kingdom Viridiplantae; phylum Streptophyta; class Magnoliopsida; order Malpighiales; family Euphorbiaceae; genus Mallotus; species Mallotus japonicus. The sequence goes on from CATIWK010092216.1 coordinate 10,373, forward strand.
AATTATTCCATTGGTTATCTGTGAGTAATAAATTTCTTGAAAATTCTTCCCTCTGTCTATCATATTTCCTGCCGTGTTTTTCTTGCTTCTTTCAGTATGTTTGGTGGAGCCCTTTTTTTTTTTTTTTTTCTTTTAATCAACTGGAGCTTTTCTTTCAGATTTTATATATCGCGCTCAGATTAAATTTCACTGAACCTTGTCACGTAAAAAATTGCAGTGCGCATATGGTCAGAGATCTTGAAAGTAGAAGCACAGAGTAATACGTAATTTTCTTATGTAAAATGTACCCTTTTTTTTTCCTGATAACCAAAAAAGCTTTATGGCTAAGACCGCAACAAAGAATACAATCCAGGCCATGAAAAAAAAAAAAACTTGAACAAAATTACAACCTTGGAAAATAACTTTTTTTTTTTTTTGAAAGTCTGAAATATCATAAATAGAAGTATTAATGCAGCTATTATTTAAGCCAAAAAAGAATGGCTATGACTGCTAGTACGAAACCCAGAATCATTAACAGCTTTCCTAGCTATATTGTGATCCTATTACATGTTCTATTAGTATAGGAGAATTAAACGTCAAGTCAACCACCTTGGAGCACAGATTTTTACCGTCTTTTAGAAATGTTTGGAATCTGTTTAGCTTTACAAAATAAGGCTTATTTTTCAAATTTTTCTTTTAAAAATTAAAAAATAAAATTTAGAGGAAATATAAAAAAGTGTCTTGTGATTTAGCACTTTTAGTATGAGAGTTTGTGGTTTTTTTTACACTTAGATCTATGAAGTACCGACACTTTAAATATAGTGGAGTTTTTGTATCGGACACTTTTCGAACACCGATAAGCACCCGACACGTATCCGACACGACTCTATTATTTTATTATTTTTTTCTTTTTAGGACACGGGACCGATACGGCTGGACACAAAAAGGACACGGCTGGGACACGGAACCGACACGGTAGGACACTTTTAGAACACGGTAGGGCACTTTTTGAGAACATTTTTTAGCTCCATTTTTTGTATAATTTAATTTAATTAATAATTTTGATTAATAAATTTAATTTAATTTATTTATTAATAATTTAATTTAATTAATTTAATATTTAATTTAATTGGTCACTTTTTATGTTTACCTTATGTATGACAATGATAGATAATTAATTACATTATTATATTAAGTTTTTAAATTTCATGGAGTTTTTATTTTATCACACTAGCTTTATTTTTTTAACAAATCATCTTTATATAATAGAAAATAATACACATTTTATGTAGAATATATATATATATATATATATATGAGATTATATTAAGTCTTTAAATTTATATATAGTTTTTATTTTATCACACTAACTATATTAAGTGATAAAATAAAACTCCATGAAATTTAAACACTTAATATATATATATATATATATATATATAACGTGTTTTGCCTGTATCGTGTCCTTAAATTTTAAAAATTACTGTATCACTGTGTTCGTATCGTATCATCGTATCCGTGTTCGTGCTTCTTAGACTTTGATGAGCTATAACCTAATATCATAATTGATTGGACTTTTCCATCTGATTTTTAAAAAATAATTCAAACTTGAAAGTTGAAATCAATTTTTGTTAACAAAATTCAAGATTTAGAGAAATTAACCAATAGGTCTAAATCAAGTTCTCAAAATCCAAGCCTATAACTTCAGTAGGCTTACCGCTTACAGTCTGTCCTCTAGCTTTTGTCCTAATAAACATTTCATGGCTGTCTTTAATTGACTTTTCCTCAGATCCTCTGCAAAATCCAAGAATTGACTCATGGGTCGCATACAATTCTCCAGTTAACCTTTGTCACGGGATTAGGACCACATAATTACACATTATAGCCTTGATGCACAATTCCTTCAATTTCTTTGGAATCTCATGAAGGATGGGTATTGATGTATAAAATATGTATTTTTTTTACACAGTATCGTTTATTAATATCTTCGAAAGATCACAGGAAGCAAATATTATATAAATTACTTATAGGAAATAGGCTATGCACCCAGTGGATTTCACTTGAATATAAATGAATTCCACTCACCTCCAAATGATAATCTAAGTAGTGAGGTCGCCGAGGTTGAATCTTAAAACCTTATGCTTTTGGAGCTTCAACAATGTATAAAATATCAAGTTGGATTATAATTTTCCTAGCTAAATGTATAAAAGGGTATATATTCTAAGTTAATAAATTCAATATGGATGAATTCATAATTTTTTATAATACAAAGAGGGACGGATAAAATTACAAAAAGTCTTCATTTATTATTATATGAAAATTATGTAATTTAGTTATTTATTAATAAAACAAAATTAAATTAAATTAATTAAAATGTAGTTCTAATTTAATTGAAAGTATATTTCCTATTCTAATTAGGTTAACTTCTATTTTATCTTTAATAAAAATTAAATTAATTAAAATATAATTCTAATTTAATTGAAAGTATGTTTTCTATTTTAATTAGGTTAACTTCTATTTTATCTCTAAAAAAATAAAATTAATTAAAATTTTAGTAGTTATTTTGTTAAAAATATATGTCTTTTCTATTTTAATTAAGTTTACTTATATTTTATCTAATATAAATCAAATTAGATAATATAGTTTTATATGTCTTACTAAATTGAATTTAATAAGTAAATAGTTAATGTTAAAATGTTGAAAGATTGTTGTGTTTAAATAGAATATCTATAAAAAATGTAATATAGTATTATAACTCTATCAAGTTTGTAAAATTAGATTATTATTTAGATAAAAATATCAAAAGAGTGTTATATAATTGCTCAAATAGAAAATTTATTAAAATTCTTATAAATTATTATGTTATGATGTAACATCATCAAAATTTAAAAATTAGATTGACATATAAATAAAATAATACTCTTATTATTTTTAAAAACTTATTAAATTAAACTTTATTAAGTAAATAATTAAAATTTTTTATTTATCTTGTACGTATTTGTAATCATATTTTAAAAAATAGAGCATATAATTTTTTAAGAGTAACTAAACTGTAAGAAAAGTAGTATAATTATCGATTTTAGATATTTTTATAAAATTAAATAAAAAAGAGTTAAAATTAAATTAATTAATCTTTATTATTTAATTATTAGTTGAAATTAAAAAATTTACATCAAATTGCTTTTTGATTGAATAAAACCATTAACAATAAGGATATTGAAGAAATAAAGTGTCGTATTTAAATAAAAAATTTACTAAAGTGGTAATAAATTATAAGTCTAATGAGGTTATAATATTTAAATTTTTATATAAAAAATATAAATTTTTATTATTTTTTAAAATTTTTAATAAAAAATAACTAATAATTTTTTATTATCTTATGATTAATTATGGCCATAATATTTTTCATACAATTTTAGTTTTAGAGTTGAGAAAATATTAATTATAAAAAATATTAAAGAAGTATCATATAATTATTTAAATAAAAAATTTATCAAAATTGCAATGAATATAACTATATTAAGTTAACGTCAGATTATTATATATATAAATAATACTTTTATTATTTTTAAATTTTTATTTAATAATAATAATAATATCAAAGTATATGTTTAATAATTTATTTACTATCCATTTGTTTGCGGAAAATATTCTTCCGGAAAATATTTTCCCTTATTTTCCAGTGTTTGGA
>CATIWK010092327.1:0-16586 GCA_949634005.1 Mallotus japonicus
TAATAATAACATTAAAAAATAATTTAATTATATTTAAAATATTACACAAATTATTATATATAATATATTTTTTAAAAGTATTTTTAAAATTAAATAAGCATAAATTCCGTTCTATCTCTTTGATGACAGCGCACACACTCCAATGCGCCACTTGTCTTTTTTTTTTTAAATATACTTTTAGAGAGTCACGGTCATTTTTCTTTGCTGCTTCTTCTCTTCTTAGCAACCAAACCAGAAGAAGAATCAGTGAGAAGAAAGGAAAATGGACGACGCATTAGTAACCGGAATCATTCTCGACGACTCACTGTTATTTGACGACGGCAACTCCTCCGAAACCGCCGCACTCCGGCTACCTGCTCTTTCTCTCCTCCGTAGACTCCGCCATTCCAACATCCGCTTGGTACTCACTCACTTTCTTCTTCTTCCTCAATCAATTCTCCGCTTTGGTATTTTTTTGACATTTTGCATTTCATAACCGCAGGGCATTTCGTATTCGCCGTCTCTCTCCGACTACAAGGTTTTTAATTAACATCTTCCTTTTTTTTTTTTCAAATGCCAATTAATTTTAATATTTTTGTTAATTGTCTATATCTGTATGATAGGTGAGCTTGCTTAAAAATACAGCAATTGAATACTCCTTTGATTGCTTTGTTTTGGATGGCTCTGCTTGGAATGATCAGACTGGAGGAAGTGTTTTATATGTTGTATCTAACACTAAGAATGATGTTTTTAATCAACTGAGCAGTTTGGATTGGATCTTTGTTGTTGTTGGTTAGTAATCTTTTACTTGCCAGAAGCTTTGTTTGTTGCTGTTGCTCACTTCACTTTTTTGGTGGCTGAGTCTACCTTCTTGCTGTGTTATTTTTTTTTTTTTTCAGATGCTGAAGGTGCGGCTGGATGTGATAATTTGAAGATGATCTGTGTTCATAGAGTGGAAGAACTGTTTTTGACCATTTGCCGCTTAAATAGAAAGGTTGGTAGCTTTGATTCTTATTTGAGAATATCGACTGCTGCAATTGTTTATGATGATAATTCTGTCTTATAGACAAATTCTATTCATTAAAAAAAATTAGAAAGAATAGTAAGTTTCTGGTGAAGATGAAATCCTAGATTTGTGGTATGCAAACTTCAAAATAGACTTTGGTATTGGAAATGGAACTTAGAAGATCTTGGATGAATCCATGTTCAGTTAAAATGGCTCCACTACCACTTCTTTGTGAAAATTCCTACTAGACTTTGAACTCATTCAAGATGATCTAGCAGTTTCCTCCATTTTTCAAACTTTCAATGCATCACCATGTGAAAACATACTTCTATTTTTTCTCAAGTTAAAAAATTCTTTGACTTTTTCATTTTTGGAATTTCAAACAGGCAATTGGCAAAAACATTCTGACTGTTGGTTATGTTATGAAGCCTTCACGAGAAGAAGATTTTGCAAAGGTGAGCTCTCAGAAGTATTCTTGATGTTAGAATAATGAAGCGAAAGTAAAGGTTATCATCTCTAGATGGTCTCTGATTTCACAAAGATGTCAAATATGAAACTTTAAAATGCCTGATTAAATTCCTGCATTGCTATTTCGAGACTCACTGGTTCTAGCTTTAAAACCTCTATTTATATAATATCACTAAGTTCGTATAACTGCTTTGCTATTATTTCTAATGTAGTAATTTCTATGCTTCCAAAATGTGATGTTACTTATGACAAAGCTGTAATATAAATGGTTGCTGAATAGAAAATAAGTCAAAAGCATTCCACTTTTACTAGATTTAAATGTGGTTCTGTTCTTCAAATGTGATATTCCCATTAATAAATTTTAGTCGTTATCATTGCTTAGACTTTTTGATATCGTACATTTGGTGGTTCTCAAATGCGCTATTCCCATTAATAAATTTTAGCCTGTATTATATCTTAAACGGAAGCTTATTTTTTGTCCTTCTTGTTGTAGAGGGGTGCATTCCCTCTGTCTCCTACTCCAAACGGATTGATGTTTATGCCTCTTACATTTGAACTCCCCCTACTTCCTCAACTACAATATGTTGACATAGTTCTACATAAAGCTACAGATGAAATAATTTCTGTAGACTTAAGCAGCTCTACAGAATCTTCAAACAGCATTACTTACACCACAGGCATGCAGGAATTACAGAGGTAAATTTCAAATATTCTTTAAAGACTGTCCTATTATCTGATATATCAACATGCTACTATTTCGTTTTCTTGTCATATTTTTCTTCTTTCTGCTTTTGTTTACCTCACTAGCACCTGTATCATGACATTGCCTCGTAACCTTATTGACACCTGTCATCTTTTTATTTCCATGTGAAAAACATATAATCTTTCACCAAAATAAGCATCACCCAGGTTGGATTCATGTGCAATAATTTCATAAACAAACTTCTAGAATAGTTTCGCACCATCCAGGGTCCTTTCTTACAACTGTTGACTCTGAAACAGATATATGCAAAGTCACTCTGGTTGCCTTGTGATTGACCCGCTTGATAAAATATATCCTGTCTTGGATCGGCTAAAAATCCAACAAATTCTTCTTGGGCTGGAGAATCTCAATACAGAAGGCCGTCACACAATTAGAGGACCGCATTTCCTAAAGGTCTTTCGGTAAAAATGGTATCTATTTATGAAGTAGACTAAGCATCCAACGCATATAACATGAAGTGTTTTTTATTTTTTTTCTTTTACCTCCTTTTTCCTTTTCCTAACAAGGCATCTTATAGACTCTAGAAAATGAATGTCATTTCATTTCAGACAATGAATCATTGTAGTTCTATACTGTTTTGAGCATGTTCTTCTAGAATTTTAAGTTTGTTCATAACTTTGAATAATTTACACTTATAGCTACTGGCAAGGACATTAAACAGAGAAAAATTGGATTAGGAACTGTAATATTTTTATATGAGTTAAGATACATTGTTGTTTGATTTTGGTGAATTTTCACTTTCAGTGAGACTATATTTTCTAGTTGACCAAATTGGTACCGAGTTCTGGAAGATACGTTCCTTGTGATTTTTGCTTTGATATTGGGAAAAGAGTAAGAATGATGTAGCAGACTTGTAATAGGGTAAGGAGATGAAATGTACATGGGTGTGTGCACCTTTAATTTCAGCTGAGAAATTTTTAAGAAAATTGTTCAGCATTGTACTCTTTTGTTTTTTTTTTTTTAAAAAAAAAAAATTGTTTTCTTCTAATAGCTTCAATAAGGTCTGGAATTTTCTTGTTCAGATCACCATCTAGGTTCATAAGCATTAATGGAGATATATTATGAAACTTAGCATAGGCACCAAATTTCATCAAAATACGACCATAGTATGAAGAATCAAAGTATAGCAGGCCAAAAACTGGTAGATGTTCCTCTGATCAAAGAAAAAGTGTGGGAATATTTTTATTTTTAGCCTCACAATTGTTAGTGTACCTAAAAGGCTGTTAACGAGCCAAATATTCTTATATATGAATTAGGATTTTGTAATATTTCCTTGATGCCCTTATCATTTATTTATCATGGGAAGTTATTGAATTAACTAATAGTCTAATTCAGGAAACCAACCTTTTTTATGCATTTTGACAAGGAAGATCAAGTTCAAGCAAAATGCTGCTTTTAGCATTGCACTTTTTTCTCCTCAAACTTAGATACATCTGGGGTTCAAATATGCAGGTCGATGGTTTTAATGAGCCTGATTTGGCACAGAGGCTGTCAGAAGCTAAATTATCTCTTCCAAGTATAGTCAAACCTCAGATTGCCTGTGGGGTAGCTGATGCTCACAGTATGGTAAGTAACTGCTTGGCTTGCAATACAGCAGGACCTCAGATTGAGGCGTTGTCTACTTGAATGCTATACTTTCCCTAAGAGGCTACTCTTGTACTCTCAACATGATTTACACTTGAATAAGTTTTTCCTAATAAACTTTAATGCTGTATATAATTTGTTGATTTTAGAGGTGTCAAAATGGGTTGTGTGGGTCACAAAATTCAACACAACCCATTTAACTTGTATAACATTTATAATATACAAAAATATTATTTTTTACAAAAAAAAATCTAAAATAATGTTTATAATTTAGCAATTTGCATAATACAATTATAAAAATATTATTTTATAAAAAAACTTGCAATAAATGACTAATTTACTATTTAAAATCATAATAAATTATATGAATTTTTAATGGTGGTGTCATGTCGTGTTGAGTTGACATGACCCGATATGATACATATAATAAACGGGTTGTAAATGGGTTCACGTGTCAACCAGCGACACGATCTAGTTAAACCATGTCATAAACAAGTTGATCCGTTTCTAACATGAACTCATTTAATCTCAACCTTAATTTGCTAATTTTGCATGTTAGACAGATTGTGTTCGCGCACCCATTTGGCACCCCTTGTTGATTCTTAATGTTGCTTATCGGTAAATGACTTTTTAGCCAATATTTGGAGCATGTCTATATTATGTTGTTTTTTCCTGGGTTCCTTTCATGGTCCAAAATAGGATCTTGATGTCAGAAACAATTATGATGCCTTTTAAAAATTTCACTTGCTGGAGTTTATGTTATTGATTACCAACAACCTCTTCATTAACTTCAGTTTTCATTTTTTATATAAAAAAATCCTGGAGGCTTAAGATTTTGATGAGACAGATCTTTATACCTTTGTCTTTCAACTTGTATCTAAACATGTTGTCATAATGCTGGTTAATTAAAATAACGTAGGAAATCATAATGCTGGTTAATTAAAATAATGTAGGAAACACCACTGTCGTGTTCTCTTTATCTCTTACCTAAAGTTTACATGATCGATTATCTTAAGAATGCTAATTTTGTAGTTCCTTTTTAGGTGTTACTTTAATGAGCTTGAGAGCCAGTTGTTCTATAGTTAGGATGATTATGCCCCTTTCTTTGGTTGGATAGTGATTTTTCTTTTTGTTGGTATATCATTTTTAGTCTTTAGTAATGCTAACGTAGATGCTGAATGTGCTTTATGTGTTTCAGTGAAAGCAATTACCTGATAAATGCTACCACGTTTCGGTATGAAGTAGTTTGTGTATGTCACCTTGTTTTCTGGTGATGAGTCATATCAATTGAATACACATGTGCACTTGTAAATGGGGTTGAATCCATGTAACACAAAACCAATTGGCTTATGTTAAGGTCCAATCTAAAATTTTTTTATTGTTTTTGTACTTTTCCAATGTGGGATTCCAACAATTTTAAAGTGATAATCTGCATTCTGCAGGCAATTGTCTTTAAAGTTGAAGATTTTAAAGATTTAAGTGTTCCTCTTCCAGCGGTTGTTCAGGTAAGCACAAAAGATTTATGTTTGATGACTACGATTAGCTCCATTCTATCTTTAATAATACACAGATAATTTTTATTCTTTTCCAAAATTTCTTTGGCTTGTGTTTTATCTTAATTTGTAACTAATCCTTAAAGAGGAAATGCCTTTGTCTTAAATTGAGCTGCTGCATTAGAATCTCATGTATTTCTTTTCTTTGTTGTTTCTTGGTGTGGATTCTTGTGTTCAGTTTAATTTTTTTTTTTTTTTATTACTATTGAGAGGTTGCTTGATGTTCAAAAGGGCTATATTTCAAGAGATTTATATTAATTGCTATTCTTTATATCAATGAATATGTCTTGATTAAATTTCAGCAGAATTTCCTTTAAAGTTTCTTAGGATATTGCTTGATGTAAGTGAAATTCAGAACATGTTTCCCATCCTAAGGATTGTGATTACATGCTGGGAAATTTTTATGCATTATATGTTTTTTAATTATTGACCTAGATAACAGAAATGCAATTAAAATACAGCATACTAGTCTGTATATGTTTAACTGGAGGCAAACAATGTCATAAAAATACTAGTCCACACACAGTACAAAAACAATAGAATTTGTTCTCGAATTTGAGAAAGACAAATGTATTATAACTTGACATCTAAATTATGCTTTTGATTTCAAGTTGGTAAAATGAGTCGATTTGATTGATCTATGCCTTGAATACAATTTTTTAAACAACTATGTTCTTGCAACTCAGAATTGGATATAACTGGCATTTCAGGAATATGTAGACCATTCCTCTACTTTGTTCAAGATTTACGTTCTGGGGGAGAAAGTTTTCTATGCTGTTAAGAAGTCTACACCAAATGTTGATATCTTGATGAAATCATCTAAAAGAACTGGACTTGGACCTTTACTCTTTGACAGGTAGCATGTGTTTCCCTTTCTTCAAAATTTCCTCTGTTTGGTTTGAACTGGAATCACTTACATGTCCATTTCCATAACATAATTCTGAATGCCTACAGCTTAAAATCTCTTCCTACTAGCACTGGTCACTCTATCAATGAGAATTCTTTTAAAGCGAGCAATCATTTTAATATTGGGCTAGTCACTGATGCTGCAAATTGGCTTGCAAGGAAACTTGATATTACAATCTTTGGTTTTGATGTTGTTGTAAGTTGACCTTTCTTTATTTTATCTCTAGGACTGCATTTCTTAATAGATGAGTCTGTCTGAGACTTGATTAATATGAACTAGTGTCCTTACTTATTGACAAGTAATTTGCTAGCTTAAAACATTAACATACATGTAACCAGGAAAAAGGAGGGAAAGGTTCTCTATATTAGGGATGAACTCTTCTTTATTTAAAGAATTTTTTTTGTTCTTTTTTTTCCTTTTGGGGCAATTTCATACCTTGGATTTTTTTTTTCAATCGTGAATCTTTAGGAGGAATTCATCAAATTCATTTCTTGGTTTCTTTGATGATTTTAAGAGTTGCATTAATTGCCATCTGATGGTATACATGATTCTAGGAGACCCTTTGTTCTGGAAGTTATCATCTGTTTGACAAAGATAATAGTAGAGAACCTGAATGGGACATTAACAATAAAGGATATTGAAGATCAAAGTTGAAAATTAAAAACCAAAGGAAATAAAAAATAAAGATGATGACATTGGTGCTAGATGCCATTCGAATGTCGCATGGCACTTGGGTGATATTTAATTTCAAACTCTTATTATTTTATAAGATCTTTGTGGCATGCAATTGTTTTGAAAGCAACAATACCTGGCATAAGCTTAACTGATAGTTAACTGACAATAGGAACAATTGCAGGGTATTTGAAGCTAACCAAACTGCAGGAGAGTTTGTTAATTATACCAACTATTAAAACTGCCAACATTATATTCTTTTAAAGACTGGAGAGTATTATTGAGAAATGCTTTGCTATTCCTATTTAATCAACATCTTCTACCAACTTGCTGGCATAGACATTTTTATGGACATCAATTTTGCTGATTGATGTTCTATTATTTGTTCATTTGCTCGTGCGGCAAGAAACAAACCATGATTCCATGGATTTTTAGATGATCACACATTTTACACATGGTTTGATATATTTATGCATTGATGTACTCTTATGGCTTCTCTCAAAATTTCAGATTCAAGAAGACACTTGCGACCATGTCATTGTCGATGTAAATTATCTCCCATCATTCAAGGAAGTGCCTGACAATATATGCATTCCTGCGTTCTGGGATGCTATTAAGAAGAAGTTTGAATCAAGAGAGAATAAAATGCTATGAATTTGCCAGTGAAGATAAGTAGATTTTTGTATTACTATTATTTACTGCTCATTGACTGACAAAAATTGAAAAACTACCAAAGTTTAATGATTGTCTTTCGAACGAATCTTGGGAGGAGCACATTTAAGGAATGTACATTCTCCAACAGTTCAAGACATGATTACTGGAAAAACAGTTCAGGACTGGAGCTTGTTTTGTTCTTTTGTTTTCTTTGTCAAGCAATATTATACCCGCTAGATTTATGTTTTGACTTGTGAAATCGTATGCTTCACTTTTTAAACAAATCCTGTAGTTCCTTGCGGTGCCTAGGGCTGAAAGGAGTCTAGCTGTTGATGTGTTATTTGGAGCTCCATTTAGTAAAACATCAATATAGGAGTGTGCAAAAATCGGCCAAAACCGAATAACTGATTATGATATTCTAATAAGATATTTAAATAGATTCTTTATATTTATTATAAGTAAAAATTATGTATTGTATATTTAATATCAAATTATTAGTTATCAAATTTATATATCGCTATATTGATGAGATATATATACGTATTTGTATATATCCAATTTGTATTAATATCAAATTTATTATAGGGCATTAGAATAAAAATTTAATTTTTATAAAATAAAATTATGATACTCTAGTAAATAATTTATCGCAAAATTTTAATTATTTAAGCTTAGATTCATAAGAAGTACGCATATAGTAAGTGACATAGTGAGATAGCTATTATAGTAAATGAACTAAATTCAAGCCAATCAAAATTTCCTTCACGTCTAGTTACACCAAACACTTGGAGACTTGTTGCATTCAATATATTGAGCTTTATAAATTTTATTTTAAAAAATAATATTTTTTTGATAAAAAATACTATTATTAAATCCTTGGATGAGTGCTTAATAATTATATATTCTTGAAAATTTACAATGCCCATTTTTTTTTGACAAATAATGAAGAAAAAGAAAAGGAGGAGAAGATTTATGAGTTTTTACGTTCTTTATTGGTAAATGTCATCACTAAAACCTATTTCTTTCCATGGACTTCTGTAATACCCTGAAGGCATAGATGCCTTTAAATTTTTTTAGCCATTGGATTAAGACATAAGTTATAGGCCATTAAATTGCAATTAAAAATAAGATCTACAACCTGCAGAGAAGGTTACCTTCACAATTAACAAAAATATTTTTCTAACAGAACTTTTTTTTTAACTATCCAAGTTGTAATTATAATATCGTCATTTTTAAAACTAAGAGACTAAAACATAATATATGGTGAACCATAAAATAATATATAATTGATCATAAAATACTAAATAAAAACTATAGCAGGGAATATAAATTTCATTAATTTTTGCAGTGGTTAACCACACAATATCATAAAATATCAAGTAAAAAGACAAAAGAGTATATATTTTACTAAATATTCCCGTATTATAGATAATTAATAATAAAGTGATACTTGGTTGACCATAAAATGATATAGGTTGACCACATACTATCAAGCAAAAAAATTTGGTTGACCATAGAAAATCAATTCTTAAAAATTTGATATTTATTTTGCAAAATTAATTTTATGATTTAATTAGTTTTTGTAAAATTAACATCAAAAGTATTTTAAGTAATATTAATTTAAAAATTGCTAAAGTATTAAAAATTTAGACTGGAATAAGTTTGAATTTTCAATAATTAGTGATAAAATATGTTTTAACTTGATTTACTTTATTTAGGATGTTGACATGTCTTAGGATTATCTTCCATAGTGAATGACATGTTTCGTTATTTCTACATTTTTTTGGTACTATTCTATTGTTGCTTTACTATGTTGTTATTTTTTCTATTACATTTTATCTTTGTGGATGATATAGATAACGCATAGATGTAAATCTTGTTATGATAACAATTCTTTTTTTGAAAAGATCAGTAGTTTTATTAAGAATTATCAAAAACAAGAACAGACATTAAGTAATCAGGTGAGTACTCCCAAATAACAACGCCTGACTGAGAAAGATTCTTAGCACAAATGTGAGCAGCTTGGTTTGCCATTCTCCTAACGAGACGAAACATAATATCAACGAAACAATGAATCAAGGATTGACAGTCACTAATAATCAGACCCATTGAAGAAGGATCTGCCTTAGCATGAAGACAATGAACCACAATACTATATCATAAGAAAATTCATCCTCAAAAGCTTTACAAATAAAATTATAATTTAAGTTAGATTAGAAAGTTATAATAAGTTAATTGATAAAAAAAGGCATAAGAGTAAATTATAAATTTTAGAAAAAAAATTAAAATTAAAATTTTCAAAACTCTAAATTAAATTAGTAAAAAATAAATATTTTTATTTTAAATAATTTTTCTCTAATTCTTTTGGGAATTCAAATATACAAAATAATAATATTTTTAAATAAAACATTAATAGAAATCAATAAAATCATTTTAACAGTTTTAGAAGATATTAACAATTTAATAAAAAAATATTATTCTTAATGAAATTTTAAAAAATAACATTTATTTTTAAAATAGAAATTTGTTTTTAAATAATAACTTTATCTAAAAATATATGTTCATGTTAAGTTAATTTCTCTAATTTATTTCATATCTTTTTCAATTTGTTATCTTTGATTTTGAACAATCATATGAATTTGGATACCTAATTATATGTATACTCAATTTTTTGATATTCTTTATGCCAAATATATATAAAAGAAGATTTTTTTTAAAAAAAAATAAAAGATTAAATTGATTGACTATTTTATTTTACTAATGTTGATATTTCTTTTGTTAGGTGTACTAATTATTTATTTTTTTAATTACTTTTACTAGTTATAGAATATTTTTACTAACTTTTTATTTTGTTTTAATTTTTTTATTTTTTCTAGCATGTGATGTGGGTAAGCAATTTTTCTTTTTTAAGTATTGTTATTATTAAATTATGTGAAGATGTTGAATTGAGTTAATTTTTGTAAAAATATATTTATGATTTATTTCTATACAAGTTCTACTTCAAAAATAATAATTTAAGACATATTTAATAATGGGCTTTTTTACATTTTCTAATGCCATATCCATTCTTGTCAATTTCAATATTAATTTTAATTTTATTATTTTTCTTCAATTATTTATCTCCTATTATATACTTTTCAATTATTTGTTAGCACACAAAACTTTACTGTTGTTACTATTCTTTTTAATCTTGCAAATCTAACTATTTCTATATTCTATATTCCATTTATCTTTTATTTTATGTTATTTTATTTTTTACTTTTTAATTAGGCTAATCGTATATTGTTTAACTTATAAATTAATAAAATTGTCTTTATTTGTTGCATTTCTTACTAATCTTAATGTGAAAACTAAAATTTGATTATTCTTTACATATTAAGGTTGCATAATAATTAGTAAGATGTATTATAACTAAATCATTAAAAATTATTCAACGTCTTCAATTGACTTGAATTCATATCTCATTAATTTTTTACATACTACATTTCAATTTTTATAGAAATTTATATTTGATAAAGAAGATTAATTATATTTGTAAAAATTTTTCTCATTTTATTTGTTACATTTTTCAAAAATATTTCCATATGATTTATCGGAATCTTTAAAGATAATAATAATAAAGTTAATATCTCCACTACTTACATAAACTGTATAGAATTATTTACTACATTACCAGTTTCAATAAAATCATTTTGATCATTATATTTTTTTATTTTCCTAATTCAAGTCATCTTTTATATTTATGATATCAACAATTTTTAAAATATTACTTTATTTGACTTCATTTACATTGAAAAAAATAGTATTAACCACACGCATCATATACGTGATATTTATGTCACTATTAAAAATATGTATATTTGTTTACAATAAAAAAATTAATTAATCGTAAAGCTTGTTATTTTTCCAATTAAAATTTCTATTATATAATAATTTTATTTTTATTATATATCGATTTGTGGTTTAATTTAAATCATCTCCTAAAGTAGATAAAAATATATTTAATTTGATATGTTAACTTTACAATTTGTGGTTGATCATAAAATAATATATAGTGAACCACGAATATTTAATTTAAATTTTAAACCATAACCGTAATCTTTTTAAGACCTATAACCTGCTAACCTAATATAATATGTAGCTTTTTTTTTCAAATTAATTTTTTTTAAAGGTAGCAATAAAGGTATTGCAGAAAAATCTTCATGTAATATATCAATGAACAATTTTTTTTATTTTTTATGATAATATTATTTTTTTAATTTTATAGAATATTTAAAACCATTAAAATTAATTTCATTCAATTACTCCGTAAATTTTAAAAAAAAAAAAACCGTGTTTACAGAAGTGGAGAATTTGAAAAAGTTGACCAGCGAGAGAGAAAGCTAGAGTAGGGGTAGAGGTGGCGAGAAACGATTGGAAATGGTATTCTAGAAAGTCATAGAAGAAGCAGGGGGGAATTGAATGAAAGCTTTTTCTGTTATTTTATTGTTCAAAAGACAATTCTACTGGGCCCCACTCTCCAACTATATAAAACGTAGCAGCGGAAGGAGGAACAAAACTTTTCCAACTCGTACTCTCGTTTTTCAGTTCTTATTTTTCACGCCAACTGTATTCTGTTTCGCAGAGCTAAAGCCCCCATTTTCTTCCTCCAAAACGGTGCGTTTTGCTCTTGTTCCTACCTTGCTTCATCGATTTTTTTTTCCCATTTTTTGGTGAATATTCTCTATAATTTTTTGAAGTATTTTTCAGTTTTTTTAATGTTTGATTTGAGAAATTTTTTTAACAGATTTTTCCGGTTATATAATTTTTTTTAAACAAAATTAGATCTGATTAATTTGAATATATTTTGGTGCAATTTCCCGTATTTTAATGTCTTTTTAGCTTGATTTATGCTTTTTTTTTTAATGATTTTGGTGCAATTTCCAGTAGGTGAAGTGTTGATTTGGATTTTCGAGGATTGTAGTTGCATAAGCTTATTCGGTTCATAAATTGAGCGATGGCTGAGGTAAATTAGCTGTGTACTGTGTATTATTAGCTAAGTGATCCATGTGACAGTAGGCACTGGATTCATATGTATTATTATTATTATTAATTTTTTGCTGACTTTTTTTTTTTTGGGTTTCAATTTTTGATGGCAGGTTGGTTACAAGGTTACCTTGAATGTATATGACCTTACCCAAGGTTTGGCGCGTCAGCTTTCGACTACATTTTTGGGGAAAGCTATTGATGGTATTTGGTAAGTTATATGTTTCTTGATTTTTAGTGTCACTGTTGCTTTGCATTGGTGCTACTGTGTATGCGTGTGGGGTAGTAGTTGGTTTGCTTGATATAGTTCACGGGTATCACCCTGTTGTTAGGATGTTTTAATGGGGCAATTTCATTCTACTATTTGATGAATCAACTGTTTATTTTGCTTAAAATAGGCTGGCAGTAGAGTTTTTATGTATGGCAATGTAGTTCTACTGTTGATTGTTGCTTATCCAATTTTGTTGCATCTCGTTGAGTTGTTAAGTATGAGTGTGTTTAGTACTGATTACTGTGTCTTTTGCTATGTGGGGATGAATTCTTATGCGGAGACGTACACTTTTTTGCAATTTGTTTGAACGAGCAATCCTTCTACACTAGTAGTCAGTAGACTCTATTCTATAGCAACTCACCTGGCTACTCTTGCTGATATCATTGCTCTTCAATCCATAGTGACATGAATATACACTCATGCAAACACATGGGCAAAGCCAGTATGTAATTTAGGGAAAACTCTAGATATCAGGTCAAGACATTTTGTTAAGTGGAGGCAAAGTTGAGGGATCAAAAGCACTATATGTCAAAATTTCAATAGGCAGAGGGGGCAGTTGTTCCCATTGCCCCCAAGGCTGATTCCCCATTGTGTATATAGTTAAGTTTGATAACACATGGATAGGATCAAGATAATATTGGGGGTTACATGCTGTTATCCAACTTTTCTTCGCTAGGATTAGTATTTGAATGAGTTGTTTATGTGTTCCCTTCTTGTTGACAAATTAAAGCTATGAGTTGGAGACTGCTGAATGATTTCTTAGTTCATTTTTTGCCTAGTTTTCTGGCTAATTTGTTTATTCTTGTTTGTACAGGCATACAGGAGTGGTTGTATATGGTAATGAATATTATTTTGGAGGAGGCATACAGCATGACCGTGCAGGAAGAACTCCATATGGGACGCCTGTTAAAGTGGTTGATTTAGGGGTCACACATGTTCCACAGGATGTATTTGAACAGTATTTGCAGGAAATTAGCCCCCGGTATACAGCTGAAACATACAGTTTGCTCACTCACAACTGCAACAACTTCAGCAATGAGGTTGCACAATTTTTGGTGGGTGCAACCATTCCTGACTATATTCTCGAGCTCCCTACTGAAGTAATGAACAGCCCAATGGGTGCTCTTATAAGTAAGTTGCCACCTGCCTTTTTTTTCAGAATTTCAGGAGAAATGTTATTTTGCGAGTATAGTGAAACAAATGACTTTTGAACAAGATATATCAAACCTCATGGTAATTTTTTTCGTTTAAAGATATTGGCATGTTGCAAATCAAAGGACTGATTATTGTATTCAATGATAAATCTGGGAGGGCAATGTGTTCCCAAATTCTGCACTTGTTGGAAGGACTGCGGATAAATTTGGATTAGTTCGGTTGATTCTAGTGATTTAACTTATTTTCTTTTTTATTTGTTTTGGTGGCTGGTTATTTTATGTTATTTTTTCTTTATTGCAGTGCCGATGATACAAAATTTAGAGGCAACATTGAGAGCAGGAGCTGTCCCACAAGCTCCACAATTCAGGAATTCACCAATTAGCCAACCTTCATCAGCTGCAGCAACAACTGCTGTTAATGCATCCTCAGGTAATGGTAACTCATATGCTAACACAGCTGTCAAAGTGGCTAATGATGAAGTGAAATCTGAAGGCACCAAGTCAGAGGAGGCAAAGACAGCAATGAAGTCAGTACCTCCTGCAGTCAAACCTGCAGGAGCAGCAAAGAATTCTACTGCCAATGGAGTTGCAGAAGATCCTCTTGGGGATGCTCGGAGCAAGTTGCAGGAGGAGATAAGCATGGAATTTCAGAAGATTATGTCTAGCGGTGCACTTCGTGCGAGTGAGGCTGCAACTCTTGCAACTAGGAGAGTTATGGAAAGATACAAGAATATGAATGTTGCAGTGCAGCAGAGTTAGAAATTGTGACAGGAATTGAATTTTTCATTGTTGTTTGTTGTTGTTTGTCAAATGCAGGTTTGAAAGACCAAACAGGATGAAAATTCAGTCAGAAGCCCCCCACCCCCTCCTTTTTTTTTTTTGTGATCTTGATAAAATACTCATGTTCTAAGCCAATGTGAGCCGCAATTGGCTCTTGGACTAGGATGTCTGGATCACCACCAGGTCCATCATTATGCCCGGTCTGTAATAC
This sequence comes from Mallotus japonicus, assembly GCA_949634005.1. Taxonomy (NCBI): domain Eukaryota; kingdom Viridiplantae; phylum Streptophyta; class Magnoliopsida; order Malpighiales; family Euphorbiaceae; genus Mallotus; species Mallotus japonicus. The sequence continues at coordinate 15,028 of CATIWK010092327.1, forward strand.
ACTGAAGTGGCACATTGCCATGTAACTTTATGAAATCTCTCTGGTTAAGACTACCATTTACATTTTTTACTTTTGAAGTTGGATTTCGTCTCAGAAGTGATATCAATTGGATTATGTTTTTCTGCTAGAGAAAAGCTTTGGTTAAGGCTAGCATTTTCTATTCTTTTGCTTTTGAAGTTGAAGTTGGGTTTCCTCTTAAGAAAGAGGGAGAAATGATATCAAATGGATTATATTTTTCTGCTTGAAAAAAAGCTTTGAATCCTTAACACTATGCATGGATGGAGGGGAAAGAAAGGGAATAGAAGGGGAATTAATTTTCATTTTATTTGGCTATCTAAAATTTTTAGGAAGGGAAGAGAATTGGAGGAGAATTATTTCTCCTATAAGGTGAAAATCATTACACCCAATTTGGGGTGTAAAAAATTTAAGGAAAAATTACAAATTTAGTGTCTGAACTTGTCAGTTTTTTCTATTTGAGTGTCTAATTTTTTTTTTTTTGCAATCAAGTGTCTGAACTTTTGAAAATCATACCAATGTAGTGTCTCCGGCTGATTTGATGCTGACTGGGTACTCAGTCAGATCAAACGGGATCCAGTTTTATCACAGTCATTAACCATATCATTTGCCACGTGTATTGCATTATTTAAAGGACAAAATTACCCTTATTTAGTCACCCTACATATTTGCCATGTCTGCAATAGAAGTTAATGTTGAGGTTATTTTTATCAATAACTACAATGCACGAGACTATTTTTTCCTTTAGATAATACAATACACGTGGCACATGATATGGCTAATAACTGGGATAAAAGTAGGTCCAGTTTTATCTGACTCAACACCCAGTAACATCAAATCGGCGGGAGACACTACATTAGTATGGTTTTCAAAACTTCAGACACTTAATTACAAAAAAAAAAAAAAATAGACACTCAAATAGAAAAAATTGACAAATTCAGACACCAAATTTATAATTATTCCAAAATTTAAACTCCTAAAATATATTATAATTTAAAATTTTTTTTTTTTAACATTTTCCCTTCTCTTTCCTTTATTAATTATTTTTAAGTTGACAAACACACCATCTAGGGTTAATTACACCCACAGTACCCAAAATATAGGCTATTTCTCATTAAACTACCCGAATTTATTTTCGTCCCACAAAACTTCCCAAGTGTTTGAATAAATCCCACAAAAGGGCCTCGTCATAGAATCCGGTCATCGGTGATGACGTGGATGCTGACGTGTCATCTGACAAAAAGTGGTAGCCATGTCAGTTGGGGGTTAATTACACCCACGGTACTCAACCTTTTCACTAGTTTCCAGTAAAATATCCAACTTTCATTTAGTCACTTAAAACCTCCTAACATTTCTCATAAAATCCCACAAAACTACCTGATGACACATTTTGAGGTGATGTGACGTTTCATCTTCCATTATAGTTTTTCAGGGTTAGTCTAATGCATACTTTTTTTATTTTTATTTTATCCTTATTTTTTATTTTTTTTTATTTTTTATTTTTTTCTCTGTTTTCCTTATTTTATAATTTTTTTTATTTTTTA